>ML385255.1:75481-124346 GCA_005239525.1 Nicotiana knightiana | reverse complement strand
GGGGGGGGTTTGAAAGAAAACCCTCTAAAGAAGAAAGAAAATATGTTTGGATTTTTATGTTAAAACTATGAAAGAACGACTTCTAAAGAAAAAAAATATATTTTTGGAATCTTGAATTTCTTTTCAATTTTCGAAAGAAAAACTACTGAAAAAAATGAAAATATTTTTGGAATTTTAGAAGAAACTAAAAAAAAATATTTTTGGATTTTTAGAAATTGGGGCCGGAACCGATGAGGTTTGCCTATGTATCTCACATCCGGTGAGAATCGGACCTGTGTAGTTCGGCCAGAAGTGGAAAATATTTCAAAAGCTTACTCTATTTTTCAACACCTTTTGCGTAAAATCAGGCACAATTCAATTTTTGAACACATGGATTTTATGAGAACCAGGTGAATTTCATTCTCTTATTCTCCCTCTATTCGTTTTTTTTTCAATTTTCTTTCCCTATTCTAAAAGCCAACATACAAACCAGATCAAACAAATGTACAAGTAGCACGTAGGATGCATCATGGTCTTTTTAGTTTCGGGTTCACATGTCCTAGACGGACCCAACCCCTGTGTTGAGTCCCCAAAGTCAAATGCACATGCTGTAAACAAACGTTCCTACTAGGGATCCGGCATGAGGCTGTGTCATTCTAAGTTTGAATCCTGGGTGTATTGTTCTAGACCTGGCTTACCTGAGCGGAAAACTCGAGCCGAGGGGGGCATCGTACCGGGAATACAGAAGCTTCACCGGCTTTGCAACTTATCCGAACCTCGTTCTAAAATTAGGATATGACTCTAACAGAAAAGAAGCCACGCGAAGCGCACGCTTCCCATAAGATTTAGAAGACTTAGAGAGAAGAAGGGTTTCATAGCAGTTTATATACAATTCACACAATATTAAAGCGGTAAAAAAACGGCATTTAGCACATTGGGATCAAACACGTAAAAATCAGACAATCATGAAAGCCAATCATAACAGCTACTCTAAGCTCGAATTCTGAACCCTGAACCCTGAACCAGAGATTCTGGGTTTGGTCGCCAGCAGAGTCGCCAGAGCTGTCACACTTCATTTTTCCCAAGGGGATAGGGAGTTTTTTCAATGAAAGTGACATTAATCGAAATGAGATTATTTATTTAATTTTAGAGTCGTCACTTGGAATAATTTATGGTTTCCCAAGTCACCGATTTATTTTAAATCTCAAATCGAGGAAATTTGACTCCGTTTAAAGTCCGTGAAAACCATAAGACCGGGGAAGGAATTCTTTAACCCGGAAGAAGGTGTGACGTACTCTCGGGTTCTGTAGTTTTAGCACGGTCGCTCAACTATTAATAATTGGCCTAATTATCCGATTTAATACATATTTAAAATCTATTGTGCATTTCTTCCTTCTAATCGCTTTTAATTAATTATTTAGCCGCTTTATTATTTATGGGATTTATTTGAACAAGCCGCGATGTCATGCACTCGTTTGTTTTTTGAAATATCGCAAATCGCGCCACGTGAAACGCACCTGCGATTTACAACATATTTATTTTTATTATTATTTGAAGTTGTAGTCGAGCCACGTGAAACACACACTCGAATTGGGATTTACGTATTATGAGTATGCCACGGAACCGTACCCATAATCACAATGATTTATTTAAACGCGCCTAAAGCAAACTACAATGTTCATGATTAATATTTTTTTTTAAAGTAATTTGAAATGTAAAACATAATTCTAATAATTAGCCCTTTACACTGCATCTTCCACAATATAGTTCACCAAATGCAAACTGCAAGTAGTATTGAGTCTCAGAAGCTCGGACTGTAGTTCTATAAAGAAAAGGTCCTTTTTATCATTGTTCCTTCCCTATTCCCTTAAAACACAGGGTTTCAAAGGCCAAAAGACAAAGAGTACAAAGTGTAAGTTAAACTCAAAAAAATGCAGTTTAAGTTCTTGAGTCAAATGCAAAGACGTGACTTATTCCGTACTTCCAATCTCTAATTTCTTACATGACTCTTTACTTAATCTTCTATCAACGGTACTACTTCACTAATATTTTCTATGACATAGATGCTAACTCATGATATTAAAGCTTATTAATTACTATAAAGATGGTCAGTCACAATTCAAGGAATAACAACCAAATAGGCTAGGAAATATGTCAAATTCCATACCAAAACAGATCTGAAACTAGTTTTAAGGAAGACATACCAAGCTGCTCAAGGAACTAATGCTAGAAGAAAAGGAAATCAAATTGAGGCTGAATCCACACAAAAAGCTCAGCTTAGGCAGAGAACACCAGGATTTATAACTGGCGAATTTCAGCTTAACTGGTGAACTTCAGCTCAGAAAGGGAAAGAAGAGCTGAAGTTATTTAAAAAGTGGGTACAAGTTAAAAGTTTTTAAAAAAACGGGTATAAGTTAAATGGGGACGACCAAATAGGGTGCCCCGCGCAATTTTTACACCGATTTTTGGGTCCAAATTAATGTGCAATGGAGGCAAGCCCAGCTCTTGTCTTTCTTTTCAATATCATATTTTTTGCAAACTCTAATCATTTTAAATTCAAACTTTAATTGAATCTAATTTTTATATGGCTAGTTTATTTATTTATGTTACCTAATGATGGACTAATAAAACTAATTAATTAATTAACCTAAGAATGTAATTTTTGATTTTTAGTTATTTAAAAGGTACATTTAACAATGTAATTAAATCCAAAAATACAATTTAAAATCTAATAGGCTATGAAATTAAGATTCGAACATTTTTGTTGATTTTATGATTTTAAAACAACTTTAAACATGCATGAACAACTCTAAACTATTTTTGAAATATTTTTAGGAGTGATTTGCATTAGAGCAAAAATTAGGTGCTCACATTATTATTATTTTAATTTATTTTTTTTGAAAACTAGAATTTTGTCACTCTATACGGGTAAAACCGAGCCCAATGAGCACCCCGATTTTCCGGCGATGCAAACGGAGCAGGGACGTGACTATAGGAATTAGAATCAGAGCCAGGAGCCTCTCGTATCAGGGATCGAGCAAAACATGTGCCCTCGGAGCCATCAAACCACGTCCTCTAGGTCCGGTTCGAGTCCCAAGATTTCAGAGAGCATTGCCAAACCACCGCACACGACTAACAAAGGACTGTGATATCCATGCCTAACCGGATATCACAGCGTGAATCTCGGCCCGTATGTACAGAAAATCAGTGACTAGCGAAAAGGAAGATTTTTACCATTCTTGGAATTGTATCTAAGGTAAAACTCCCTTACTATATAAAGGGGAAGCTAATTATTCATTAGACACTTTGTAACACGCATACCAAGGAAATATACTTCTGCTCTCTCTGTTTCTAAAAGATATTCTAAGTTCTTATTTTAGTTCATAAGTTCTTCATAAGATCTAGCTCAAAACCGAAGGTTGGTTCCTTGTTAAACCTTTAACCGAGCTTGGACTCACTATCATCATCGGTTTGGTTATTTCTTTATCTTTTATTTGCTTATCTAACGTCATTAATCACTCGTATTGAATTAGTCCACATATCCTTAAAACCGTTTATAAATTCAATTATTATCCATTTTAAGGGTAAACAATTTGGCACCTACCGTGGGGCTAAGGATAATAGTGGTAATTTGATAAAAATTCCATAAGGCATTTTGTTTTATGCTTGTTATTTGAGATTTTAATTTCAAGTCAACTTAAGAATGTCAAAATCTCAGTCTTCACACTTGAACGTTAATGCTGAGTCTGTCCACCATGGCGAAAATACCAATATAGTGCCTAGCCCCCCTGCTGACCCCAACGGGGTCCCAGTTGCGGACTCGATCGATGCCAACTCGCATGTGGCCACCATGAAAACCTGCCGAACAACCCCAAGATCAGCAATCGAGGACGAGCCCAATCAATAGCTCGGGGTACGCACGACCGTGAAGGCGACAGGATTAATCTGCGGGTAATCTTTGAAATGTTGCAAGCTCAACAAGCGGCGATAGCCTAGTTGTAGAACCAAAGTCGCGCCCCTATAAGGGTTGAGCCCAAACCATCCCCGGAAAGCACTCAAAGAAATGAACAAGTCACGAGAAGTTTGGGTGAAGTTGAACCCGAAGACAACCCTGAAATAATAAAGATGCTTGAGGAACTAACGAAGTGGGTTGAATCGGGGGAGAAGAAGATTGAAGCCAACGACAAAAAAATGGAGACCTATAACTCCAGAGTTGACCAGATCCCAGGAGCAGCCCCGATATTGAAAGGCCTGGATTCCAAGACATTTTGTTCAAAAATCTTCCCCCCCGAGTGCAGCACTAAAGCCAATCCCGAAGAAGTTCCATATGCCCGAAATGCTGAAGTATAACGAAATCACGGACCCGAACGAGCATGTGACCTCCTACACGTGTGCCATCAAGGGAAAAACCTTGGAGGATGACGAAATCGAGTCGGTGTCACGACCCGAATCCTAATCCAGGTCGCGATGGCGCCCAACACCGTAGTTGGGCAAGCCAACATCAATTTACTAGTGAGTTTCATTTAATTTACCAAGACATCCCCCAACACTTACTTGGTTTAAATTTAAAATATTAGGTACAACGAATAACTTAGGCAACTTCAAGCAGAAATAACCGTAAGATTCATAATTTAATAATTACATCCCAAAAGAATAGTATACTAATGTGTGTGCCAGGAACTAGTGTCACAAGTCTACTGGCATCTAGTAGAGTAAAATCAAAAGGGATAAAAGTCTGTCCTACTGTCTGAGAAAAATATAGACAGAAATAGAAAAAAAAGAAAAGCTCCAAAGTGCTGCTAGAAGTTGTCAAGAGAAGCAGCTCACCGTGAAGCCTAGACCAGGTATAAATCAGGAACGAGCTCCGGACTTGTACCCAGATGCACCTGCCTCAGACCCTGTACAATTAAGTACAGAGCATAGCATGAGTACATAAAAAATATGTACCAGTAAGTATCCCGCCGAATCTCGAAGAAGTAGTGACGAGAGGTCGACGTGACATTTACTAGGGTCAAAGTAATATGTTTTAAATAAAATTTAAGGAAGATAACAGGTATGCATGGATAGTAAAGCAATAAGTATCGAATATAACCGCAAAATTTAATTACGTAATGAAGCATCAACATACAAGTTTTCAGTTCGTCTCACCCGATATCTATCAGTTTATCAGTTATGAAAATGTCAAGCAATAGCATGCGCATAATGGGTTAAGGACAAACGGCCTGGGCCAACATAATAAAAATAATTGTGCACTGCCGAAGGGTCGAACGACGCGAACCATAGATGCATCTATTAACCTATCGTGGCGTACGGCCCGCTCCCATGAGAGTAGGGGGAAAAATCACTCCGCTCGTGGAATATAGATTGCGAAGCGGTCATACACAAACACAACATTTTTCCTTTATATCCTCTCCAACATAACAATTCGTTTAAAACACCAACTTCCAGGTTTTCTTGAAAACAAAGTTGCATACAATGGAAATCACAAGGCATATAGTTCAATTTAATTAAATTCACAAGGCATGGTGTGAACCTAACTACCCGGACATAACAAGAATAGTCACTACGCATGGACTCTCGTCACCTCGTATGTACGTAGTCCCCACTATAATAAAACATAATCATTTATTTCGCCTATGGGGATAATTCCAACTTGCGAGGTTAGAGAAAGGAGAGTTACCTCGTGTCAAGCCTACTTTCCGAGTCAAGAACGCGTTCGAAACTCCAAATTCGTCGCCCAAGAACTCGAAGCTAGCCAAACATCACATTAACAAGTCAATCTATGCTCAAAAGTCCATAATTCTCCTACTTAAATGGTCATTTTCAACCCAAATTGGAAAATCCTAAAATACACCCCCGGTCCCACATGCTCGGATTCCGGAAATTTTCGGAGAAAATACTTACCCATAGCCTAAGGATCACTATTATATAGTTTTTGTATGGTTTCATAATCAATTTTTTGGTAAATTCTCATTTTTATCAAAACCCTAGGTTTTACTTTAATCCCATGATTTGTACTAATTTAATGTGTTAATCTACCCAAGAATTTAAGTATTAAACTCACTTCATGGTAGGAATTACTTACCTTACAATTTCTAGGTCGAATCCCTCCTTCACCAGCTCTCCAAATCGTCCAAAATGATGAAAAATGGTTCAAAAATGGCTAAGTCTCGCATTTAAGACGACCTCACTGCCTACAGGTTTTTCGCACCTGCGACTCGAGGACCGCACCTGTGGTCTCGCATCAGAGGAAAATCTCGCATCTGCGAAAAAGAAGGAGGGAGTCAGTTGTCGCATCTGCGGAGCGGAGATCGCACCTGCAACTTCGCTTATGCGGAAAATGATCTGCACCTGTGGAACTGGGCAACATCCCCGGAGTCGCACCTGTGAGGATGGGACCGCAGAAGCGGTCTTGCACCTATGACTATACCTCCGCAGGTGCGGTCGCACCAGATTTGGTGCACCAGCAGTCTTTTAAGGCTGGTTTTTGCCTCGCGCGATGCCCGAAAGGCATCCGGGCCCACCCGAGACTCCGTCCAAATATACCAACAAGTCCTAAATCATAATACGGACTCACTCGAGCCTTTGGAACATCCGAAATAACGCTAAATCAAAAAATCATACCCCAAAATCTATTGGATCAAACTTAAGGACTTTGAGTTCTTGAATTGACTTTCAACACGCCGAAACGTACCTATACTACTCGGAATGACATCAAATTTTGCGAGCAAGTCATAAATGACATAACAAAACCATTCCAGGTCTCGAAATTCCGTTTGGACCTCGATAACACAAAAACACGTTCCAAACCTCAATTTGAACTTAAGGAAATTCTAATTTCACTATTTGGCGCCGAAACGCTCCTGGGTCATCCAAAATCCGTTCCGAACGCATGCCCAAGTCCGAAATGATTGGACGAACCTACCGGAACCTTTGAATCTCGATTCCGAGGTCGTTTACCAAAAATGTTGACCGAAGTCAAACTTGGTCTTTAAGGCGAACCTTAAGGAACTAAGTGTCCCTATACCACTCATAACTCCACCAAACCTCGAACCAGCCGTCCTCGCAGGTCATAAATCAGTAAAAGCAACTACGAGAAGTTTCATTTAGGGGCACGGGGTCCTAGAACACAAAATGACCGGTCGGGTCGTTACATTCTCCACCTCTTAAACAAATGTTCGTCCTCGAACGGGTCTAGAATCATACCTGGAGTGCTGAATAAGTGTGGATATCTGCTCCCCATGTCCTCCTCGGACTCCCAAGTCGCCTCCTAGACTGGTTGGCCCCTCTATTGGACCTTTACGGTGGAAACCCTCTTGGACCTCAACTTGCGATCCTGCCTATCAATGGTAGCAAATGGATCCTCCTCGAAACCCAACCTCTCATCTAGCTGAATGGTGCTGAAATCAACCACGTTAGTGATATCAGCGTGGTATCTCCGGAGCATGGACACATGAAAGACCGGATGAACTTCTGATAAACTGGGAGGTAAAGCAAGCTCGTAAGCAACCTCCACAACTCGCCTCAACACTGTCACACCTCTTTTATGTTCCCACACAACCCTATTGCACAGTTGCGTTATAAGAGTTTTTCCAATTGAAGTGACGTTTTGAAAAGGGATATTTATTATTTAGAGTCGCCACTTGGAATTGAGTTTTGGTGTTCCAAGTCACCTTTTATTTGAATCCCCTTTCAAAAGGAAGGTTTGACTCCTAGTTTATGGTCTACGAAAACAGAAAACTGAGTAAGAAATTCTGTTGACCGAGGGGAAGGTGTAAGGCACTCCTCGAGTCCCGTGGTTCTAGCACAGTCGCTTTTATTGACTAATGTAAGACTTAAAATCAATTTTTAGTTATTCTTGTATTTTATTAATTATGGCTTATTTATTAATTATGTTTACCAAGATGCGGTACACACACAAGATATTCTTTGAAATTAAATGTTAAACCAAGGTACTGAATGTACACATAGTTAAAACATAATTATTTTAAATTTAAAGGTATCGAGACGCGGGGATGTGCACATGACTCCTCTATTACTTAAGCATATCATTCCAATGTTCGAGTATGGATAATAGCGTATTTAAAATATTTAATTATTTTTTGCCTCTTTTATATTCGAGATATATATTTGTATATTTTATTATTTGGCTTAATTTTTTTTTGTTGAGTTAATGTACGTTATTTATTTGGCCATGAAAAGAAATAGGATAATTTTGGATTTTATTAGTATTAGGCCAATAGGAAATAAATTTATTTGACCCCAAGGTATATGCTTTATTTTCAAATAATTGTATTTAACCTTATGTACTATCATTAATATGAAACATAATAAATAATTTGGTAAGCTAAAGGCATTAAATATTCCCTAAAAGAAATATGAATGGCTTTGTTATCATTAGAGGTAAAGAAAAATATATAATAATACACATTTAAAGTTTTAATTAATCTTGCTAATTATGTGACTTTCATGTATTAATTTTTTGGCAGAAACTAAACTTAAAGCTATACATAAAGAGCCAAAGAACTGTTAAACTCAGATCTTTAAAAGAATTAATAGGCTTTCAATATCAAGACTAGACATATTAAATTGTTAAAAAAGATACTACTGATTCAAGTTAAAGATAATTACGGAAGGATTTTAAGAACAAAGAACATGTACTCTCTTTAAATTGGTAGACCATCGGGTATATACCTAAATATAAATTTTTAACTAGAAATTTTTTTTCTTTAAAGTAAAGTCCCACTGCCTATCCTAAACAACTTAAATAAATAAAATCAAAATCATGCAGATTTTATAACCGAAACTATTTTAACTCATTTAACAAAATATTACTTACTACATTATCACAAAGAAAAACTAAGAGTCAAATTTCACACTCAAACAATAAGCAAATAATACTAAAATGAATAACAAAGAAAGTATAGATGAACCTTTAAAGCTGAAAATTCCTTCAAACGATATCGTAGCTTTGAACCGGCATCTCGACTAGAAACCTCACCGAAAATAACTCGAATGTTATTCGTGCCAAGTATTTGAAGTGCTAGACCTACTGATCTATTTCTTTACAATATGATGTGCTTTTGTAGTTTTCCCTAAGATGTTTTCTTCCGAACAATTTTCAACACTATCCAAAATTTGTGTAGGTTTGCAGTACTTCCTCCCTTCTTCTTTTTTTATTTTTTAATATTTTTGTTCTGACTTTCCCTTCTTTTCTTTTGCTTTTCGTTCCCTTTTTTTTGTTCTCGTTTCTTTTTCTTTTCTTCTCTTTTTTATCCTTCTTTTTGTTCTCCTTCCGGTTTTCTTTTTCTTTCCCAGACTATCTCTTTCTTCTCTTTTTTCTCGTTCTTACTCCTTCCCTTCTTTTCCTTTTTCTTATGTTACTTCTTGACCTCTTTTTCTTTTTTATCTTTTTGTCCGTTCTTCCTCTTTTCTTTTCTGATCTTCTTTTTCTTTTATATTGTGTGTGTATATGGGATTAGATTGAGGGGATAATTGGGATGTGGAGAATTGAGATGTGAGGGGTGGACTTGTGAGTGTGTGTACAATGTGAGAGAAAGGTGTGAAAGGTGGGGAAGTGGGTGAGAAGTGGGGGGTTTGGGAGGAACATGGTACAACTGGGTGTTACTTTTGGTATTATATATATATATATATATATATATATATATATTAACTTTTTAATAAATAAAAACGAAAGTAAAATATCTACCTCTATATATATATATATATACACACACTAACCCATTTACTTTTAGACTTAAAAAAAACTATATAAGTGAGAGAATCCAATATTTATACTATAGTTTAAATTATACTAAGAAAAACACCACACACATATATATATAATGAGAGAGAAAGTCACATTACAGAATATGCTTTATAAATTTCACTTCTAAAATCAATTTAAGTTAATATCATCTCCAAGATCATTCTTTGCCTGACATGTATATACATATATATATATATATATACATGTATATACATATATATATATATATATATATATATATATATATATATATATATATATATATATATATATGTATATGTAAATAAAATGTGTGTGTATTTGTGATTTTTTTTTTGTAAATAAAATATATACTTTAAGAATGTGAGTATTATTGTTATTATTATTATTATTATTATTATTTTTAATTAGATCGAATAAAATCTATTAAGAGTAAGATAAAACTTTAAAACGTCAAGATTAGACCTAGAAAAAATATTTACACTAAAATAATATATAATTTGGGTGTGGTAATAAATTAGTTGTTCACAAACACCTCGAATGGACCTATAAACCTTGGGCTCAGCTTGCCCTTCTTCCCAAACCTCATAACACCCTTCATCGACAAGACTTTCAACAGAACCTTCTCTCCCTCCATAAATGATACATCACGCGCCTTCTGATCCGCGTAACTCTTCTATCTAGATTGTGCTGTGCGAAGTCTCTCCTGAATCAACTTCTCATTCCCAAAGCATCCTTTACCAGATCGGTACCATATAGATTAGCCTCGCCAGGCTCAAACCACCCGATGGGAGAACGACATCGCCGACCATACAAGGCCTCAAATGCAGCCATATCGATGCTGTATTGATAACTGTTATTATAAGCAAACTCGGCCAAGGGCAAGAACTGGTCCCACTGCCCTCCAAAGTCAATCACACATGCTCTGAGCATGTCCTCTAATATATGGACTGTCCGATCCGACTGCCCGTCGGTCTGAGGGTGGAATGCTATGCTGAGCTCTACCCGGGTGCCTAACCCACTCTGTACTGCTCTCCAGAAGTGCGAGGTGAACTGAGGACCTCGATCTGATAAAATGGACACAGGCACACCATACAACCGAACTATCTCACGAATGTAGATATGGGCCAACCTCTCAGAAGTGTAAGTAGTAGCTACTGGAATGAAATGTGCCGACTTGGTCAACCTGTCCACAATAACCCAAACCGCATCAACCTTTTGCAAAGTTCGAGGCAATCCAACTACGAAGTCCATGGTGATGCGCTCCCATTTCAACTCAGGTATAGGCATATGCTGAAGTAGGCCTCCTGGCCTCTGGTGCTCATACTTAACCTGCTGGCAATTTAAACACCTAGCCACATACTCCATGTCTTTCTTCATCCGCCTCTACCAGAAATGCTGCCTCAAGTCACGATACATCTTCGTAGGACAAGGATGAATAGAATACCGTGAACTATGAGCCTCCTCTAGAATCCTCTCCCTTAGGCCATCAACGTTGGGGACACATAAGCGACCCTGAAGTCTCAGAACACCATCCTCGCCAATAGAAACCTCCTTGGCACCACCCTGTACCACTGTCTCCCGGAGAGCCACCTAGTGCAGATCATCATACTTCGAGTCTTGATCTCCCCCAATAATGAAGACTGAGCCACCACACGTGCAATAACTCGGCTTGTAATGACCCGACCGATTGTTTTGAGCTCTAGCACGTCGTTCAGGAATTTGAGGCCGTGAGCAGCTCCGTTTTAGGTATTATGACTTGTAGGCGTGGTCGGAACTGAATTTCGGGGAGTTTAGAGTTGATTTCTATTATGTTGTCCGTTGATCGTTCTGGTGTCTTAAGTTGGAAGAATCAACTAAGATTGAGATTTTGAGTAAACAATCTCCAAATCAGGATTTGAAGGTTCCTGCTGGTTCGTATGATGATTTTGGACTTGGGCGTATGTCCTGTTCGGGTTTTGGATAACCCCGGAGCGTTTCGGCGTATATGGTGGAAGTCAACATTTTTGAAGAAATTTTCCAAGTTGGGCCTGAAGCGCATTTTAATAATGTTGATGTCCGTTTGGGATTTCGAGTCTGGGAATATCTTCGTATGGTGATTCAGGAGTTTGGAGCGCGATCGGAAGTGAATTTGGATGTCCGTAGGTCATTTTGTAGTCATTTGGCTAAAGATAGAAATTTGAAGGTTTTTGAGAAATCTGACTGGAAGTGGAAATTTGATATCGGGGTCGGAATGCAATTCCGGAAGTTGGAGCAGGTCCGTTGTCACGACCCAAATTTTCCTCCGTGGGGTATCGTGATGGCACCTAGTCAAGACTAGGTGAGCCTAACATTTCCACTGAACAACAACAATAATGTAGAATTTTTAAAAATTTCACAATAGAATTCTTGACAGAGTTTACAACTTTCCAAAATCCGGTAAATACAAATCATAAGCTCCACGAAATCTTTCTATCAAATCTAAGTACTATTGTCTAGGAATAAGTAAGTATAGTTGAATAGAAATAAAACAGGAAGGTGACTCTGAAGCCTGTGAACGCAGCAGCAGGTTACCTTGAGTCTCCTCAGCAACGACTGCGCAACTACCAACAACCATAACCTGAAGCTGCACACAAAAATGTGCAAAAGTGTAGTATGAGCACACCACAGCGGTACCCAGTAAGTATCAAGACTAACCTCGGTGAAGTAGCGACGAGGACTAGTCAAGACACCACCGGTCTAATAAGTAAAAGGCATAGATGTATAAACGACCGAAACAAAATATTTATCTAACGATTTCTCAAGATAATTAACGATACGATCGAATAATACGGAAGGAAATTCAATAATCACGATCAACGGACAACATAATAGAAATACGCAAAGAGAATGGAAATAATGCATTCCAAATGGCGGGAAATTCAACCCCAAAAAACACTAGCAACTCAACACTGCATCAATTTATTCACGTCAGGCCTTAGCCAATAACTCAATAAAACTGGTCAAACCTTCGAGTGAAAACCATTAAATCGTGAGTTCATTTTGAAAACTTTAAAGATATAATCATTTCAGAATAGAGAAATTTCTTCTTTAAAACATACTTTCTCTGAATGTATATTTATATATTTTTATAAAGAGAAATATTTATAACATAGTCTCTTAAAATACGGGGTGTTCAAATATACTTTTCCAAATACTGCTCTTTTAAGTATTACGTGATGTTCAAAATATATTTTCTCAAGTACTGTTCTTTCAAATATCATCAAAACACATGATGTTCAAAATATATTTTCCCAAGTACTGCTCTTTCAAATATCATCAAAACACGTGATGTTCAAAATATATTTTCCCAGGTACTGCCCTTTCAAATATCATCATTGTGCAAGACAAATGTTTTTCAGATATACTTTCGAAAAGAAGTCCTTTAGACATAACTTTTCCTGGAGATAATTGCTTTTCAGCTATACTTTTCAATATATATATTTATATATTTCGATTCAAATCTCCTCAATCATAAACTACCAGAACTCAGTCCGCCACTCAGGGTTTCTCATGCAATGCAGTACAGGAGGAAAGCTCTCGGATCTCTGTCCGTAGTCCCAATTTAAATATGCGATGCAGTACAGGGGGAAAGCTCCTGTATCTCTGTCCATAGTCCCAATTTAAATACGCGATACAGTACAGGGGGAAAGCTCCCTAATCTCTGTCCGTAGTCCCAATTTAAATATGCGATGCAGTACAGGGGGAAAGCTCCCGGATCTCTGTCCATAGTCCCAATTTAAATATGTGATGCAGTACAGAGGGAAGCTCCCAGATCTCTGTCCGTAGTCCCAATTTAAATATGCAATGCAGCCACTGAGGAAAACAACCAGAATGCGACAGAGACAACATATATTTCCACAACCGGCGCGAAAGCAAACAAGGCCGAATACAAAGTGCGATGAGCAAATCAATACAAAGACTTAAGTCACAAAAATGGTAACAACTCGTCATAAGAAGTAGCCACTAAGAGGAATGCCAAGCACAAAGAGAGAACAACATAACGAGGGGAAAACGAGACAAATATAGCAACAATTCTATACATCCAAGTTTGCAACCAAGAAACCAAATCATCCCGGCAAGGGAATCATCTATAACCAATCTCACTTAGACAATTAGTTTCTCCGAATAAACTCAGTTTGAACAATGCTCAGTAAATAGGCAGCACATGAAGGAAGACATAGCATGACGGTAGGAAAAACAAAGTCTTCATTTAAGCCAATTAAGATCATATAAGAAACAAGGTCTGCTAGGAAAGTACTTCTAACTTGAACAGGAGGAGATGAGATTAGGAATCAGGAATTTAGATATAACAAGTTCAATTCATATACGTGGAACATAAGGACCCAAAACTCCCTAACGGGCAATCTATTTGCAAATAAGTTCGAGTACACACTCGTCACCTCGCGTACGCGGACTACAATCAACATAGAAGACTCAATCCTGAGGGGTAGTTCCCCCACACAAGGTTAGGCAAGATACTTACCTCGACTGCGCTAATCAACTCAATACCATGCTCTTGCCACGAGTACCCAACTCCTGGTGGCCCAAATCTAGACAATTTGATTGCATAGAGTAAATATCATCACAAGGAAATAAAATAATTAATATGTCCGAAGATAATACGCGAAATTAGGAAATTCGCCCAAAAAGTTCCCAAGCCCACGTCTCGGAATCGGGTAAAAATTATATTTTCCGGACACTCATTCACGCACGAATATAAACATATGAAAATCTCTCAAATCGGAGGTCAAAACCCAATCAAAACTCCATAATTTGGTCTATGAAGTTTATCCCATTTTCTACCCAAAATTTTCGAAATTAAAGGTTGGATTTAAGATTGGAAACATGGAAATTGGTCTATAATAGAAATCACTTACCCAAATTACCCAGGTACAAAAGCCTCCGAAAATCGCCTCTCCCGAGCTCCCTAATTCGAAAATGGTGAAAATAACATAAACCCTCGGTTCTGCCCCTTTTCTGCCCAACAATTCCGCACCTGTACCCCTGGTCCCACACGTGAGAAACTATCATCGCAGGTGCGAAAACCCACTAAAAAGTTTGGGGTCGCACCTGCGGTCAAATGGCCGCACCTGCGGAAAACTAACTGCACCTGTGAGGATTGGGGGTTTGGGCTAAGTTCCGCACCTGCGAGCTCCTCGTCGCACCTGCGTGTCCGCACCTGCGGAAGGTCCATCGCAGGTGCGAGACACCAAAACCAACAATGGTTCAGCTGTCTCCCATGTGCTATTAACACCCGATGAGCATCCTAAACGTACCCGAGGCCCCCTGGGGACCCCATCCAACCACACATACAAGTCATATAACCTAACACGGACTCGCTCGAGGTTTCAAACCTCATAAAACAACACTAACACGATGAATTAAACTAAAAATCCATGAAAATTCTTCAAACTTCTATAACATTAAGTTTTGTATTTAAGCTCCGAATCACGTCAAATCAAATCCATTTCTTACCAAATTTCACAGATAACACATATAAATCATATCGAACCTGTACCGGGCTTCGGAATCATATACGAGCCCGATATCACAGGTTTCGCCTCAAATTTCATTTTCAAAAACCTTTATATTGTTCAGAAAACAATTTTCTTTAAAAATTCATTTCTCGGACTTGGGACCTCGGAATTCGATTCCGGGCATACACCCAAGTCCCATATTTTTCTACGGACCCTTTGGGACCGTCAAATAACGGATCCGGGTCCGTTTACCAAAAACGTTGAATGAAGTCAACTTTATTCAAATTTTCAATACAAAATTTTCATTTTTATTAATTTTTCACATAAAGGCTTCCCGGCTACACGCCCGGGCTGCGCAGGCAAATCGAGGTGAAATAGAAGGAGGTTTTCACGACTTCAGAACACAAAATTAGATAGAATATACGGGATGACCCCTTTTGGGTCATCATAATCTCCCCCTCTTAAACAAACGTTCGTCCTCGAACGTACTTGTCACGACCTGAAATCCCACCTTCAGGTCGTGATGGCGCCTAACGTTGCACCCGCTAGGCAAGCAAATGTGTTAACTGAATTGATTTATCAACAAGTGAAAATAGCAAACACCGACTAGATAATAGAGATAAAGTACGAAAGCATTAACATAAATCTAAATAACAATAGCTAATAACGATGAAATCCCGTTAAGTACAAAACCCAGAAGTGGAGTCACAACCTCACAAACCAATCTAAGATTTAGCTAAAAACAAAAGTTTGAAATAAAATGATATATCTGTCTGGAAACACATAGATCACAGAATGAAAGATAGACAGTGACGCCAAGATCCACGAACGTCTGCGGAACTACCTCGGTGTCGTCTGGAATGGACTGAAGGATACTCCCCCTAACGAGGTCCACTGGGTCCGGCTGCGTAATCTGCACAACATAAAGAAGTGCAGGTGTAGCATCAGTACAACCGACCCCATGTACTGAGTAAGTGCCGAGCCTAACCTCGGCGAAGTAGTGACGAGTCTAGGACACGACAACAAATTGTACCTGTGCAGTTCAATAGTATAGCAGAAAATAAACAAGAATACAATTACGGGGAAGAACATGCTGGGGATAAGAGGGGAACAACTTGCTAAAATAGTAGAATCAAGTACTAACGGAAATGTAGAAGTAACACAGGAAATATCGACCCGAACAAGTAAAATAGATAGGAGAAAACACGACATGACCCCTCATGTATAACCTCAAAATCACACGGCACGGAATGCCCCTTCGTGCATAAATAATAATGACTCGGCACGGAATGTCTCCTCATGCATAAATAATAATCAATCGGCACGGAATGACCCCTCGCGCATAAATAATAAGTAATCAGCACAGAATGTCCCCTCACACATAAATAATAATCAATAGGCACAGAATGTTCCCTCGTTAATAAATAATAGTCATCGGCACGGAATGTTCCCTCGTGCATAAATAATATAATCATCGGCACAGAATGTTCCCTCGTGCATAAATAATAATCATCGGCACGGAATGTTCCCTCGTGATAAATAATAATAATCGGCACGGAATGTTCCCTCGTGCATGATGAATATAAAAACAACATTTGATATGAAAGTTTAACAATACGACATTTCAAATGTACATGCATAATCAACACACTTCTATTGTCCCGGCAAGGGACTCAGCTATAACCAATCTCACTCAGAAGTATCATATCAATAGTAAAACCCTCAACCGAACACATAATCAAGAACTTTCTACGTCAAGAAGTAACCTCAAGGTAATACTTCCAAGGTTCCCGATAATTCACAACATAGAGAACATCAAAGACATTAAATAACTCATAAAAATTCGACCCACAGGCATGCTTGACCACAACATATAGGTACCCTCACCTCACTTATACGTTGGACATGAATTACACATAGCAAATAAGACTCTATACCTATTCCCTCAATCTAAGGTTAGGCCAAACACTTACCTCGGCTCCAAGAATGCAATTCAAGCCTCAATCACGACCTTTCCTCTTGATTCCGACTCCGAAACGATAATATCTAGACATAATTGACTTAATAACATCAATAATTATTCAATAACTCAATCCCAAAGCCTAATTATACATTTCCAATAATTCTTCCAAAAATACCAAAATTCGACCCCGGGCCCATTTGGTCCAAACCTGAGGTTCAGGTTCGGACCAAAACCCGATCACCCATTCTCCCATGAACCCGAATATACAATTTGTTTTGAAATCCGACCCCAAAATGAGGTTGAATTTCCAAAATTTCNAAAACCCCCAATTTCTACCTTTGATTTCATGTTTTTAGACCTAGAATCTAGTGATTGATGAAGGAAAATGGAAGAAATTAGAGTTAAGAACACTTACCTATGAAGCTATGGTGTAATGGTCTCCTAAGAATCGCCCAAGAAGAGTGGAGAAGAAGAAAATGGTGAAAGAATGTGAAAATCCCGTATGGTATTCTATTTTTGAACATTAAAATCACTGGGCGAATTTGGCTATCGCGATCGCGACAGGTGCCCTGCGATCGCGGAGAGTACTGGACCTTAGACTTACGCGATCGCGTACAGGTGGTGCGACCGCAGAAGGAAAAATACCTAACCCCCTCCCCAGCTCTCCTATACTCTATGCGATCGCATAGAGTCACAGAAATCCCCCCTCGCACTAAACTATGTGATTGCAAGGCAACTTATGTGATCGCATAGTGTAAAAATCTCAGACACCAGAATCAGCCCCAAAACCCAGATTTTTCCAACTCTTTTGCACCCCGACATCTACCCGGAACTCACCTGAGCCCTTGGGACTCAAAACCAAATATACACACGACTTCAAAATCATCCTACAAACTTATTCGAGTAATTAAACCACCAAAATAACATCAAAACCATGAATTAAACTCAAAAATCCATAGAATTTCCTCAAACTTCATAAACTATTAAATTTTCAAATTTTGATCCGAAACACGTCAAACCAAGTCCGTTTCTTTTCAAATTTTACAGATAACTCACATAACACATATTGAACATGTTCCGGGCTCCGGAACCATAATACGGGCTCGGTAACACATATTTCACATCAAAGTTTTTCAAAAGTCTTTATTATTTTCAGAAAATAATTTTCTTTAAAAATTCATTTCTCAGACTTGGGACCTCGGAATTCGATTCCGGGCATACGCCCAGGTCCCATATTTTCCTATGGACCCTCCGGGACTGTCAAATCATAGGTCCGGGTCCGTTTATCAAAAATATTGACCAAAGTCAACTTTATTCCATTAATTATCATCAATTCAACTGTTTAACACATTTCCACATAAAGGCTTCCCGGCTACGCGCTCGGGCTGCGAACGAGAGGTTAGATTAATGGAGGCTTTCGGGGGCCTCGGATCACAGCTTTTGCTAAATTAACACAAGATGACCTTTTGGGTCATCACAATCTCCACCTCTAAAACAACCGTTCTTCCTCAAACGAACATAGAAAGGTACCTGAATAGGGGAAAAGGTGGGGATATCGGCTCCGCATATCAGACTCGGACTCCCAAGTAGCTGCCTCAACAGGCTGACCTCCCCACTGAACACGAACCGAAGGATAACTCTTCGATCTCAACTGTCGCACCTGCCGGTCTAATATGGATATCGGCTCCTCCTCATAAGACAAATCCTTGTCCAACTGGACACCACTGAAGTCAAGTACATGAGATGGATCTGCAATACACCTCCGAAGCATAGATAGGCGAAATACCGGATGCACGGCTGATAAACTAATTGGCAAGGTAAGCCTGTAGGCCACCTCTCCTACCTTATCCAGAATCTCAAGCGGACCAATGTACCTAGGGCTCAACTTTCCCTTCTTTCCAAATATCATCACGCCCTTCATGGGTGACACCTAAAGAAATACCCGGTCGCCTATCATTAATGCCAAATCTCGAACTCTACGATCCACATAACTCTTCTGCCTGGATTGAGCTGTACGAAGTCTATCCTGAATGATCTTCACCTTGTCCAAGGAATCCTGGACTAACTCAGAACCCAACAATCTAGCCTCTCCCGGCACAAACCATCCGACTGGAGACCGACACCGTCTACCATACAACGCCCCATATGGAGCCATCTGAATGCTCGACTGATAGCTGTTGTTGTAGGAAAACCCAACTAAAGGCAAGAACTGGTCCCATGAACCACCAAAGTCAATAACACAAGAACGCAACATATCCTCCAAAATCTGAATAGTACGCTCGGACTGTCCGTCCGTCTGAGGATGAAATGCGGTGCTCAAATCAATCTGTGTGCCCAACTCTCGCTGAAATACTCTCCAGAAATGGGAGGTAAACTAAGTACCTCGGTATGATATAATGGATATGGGCACACCATGCAGTCTAACAATCTCTCTCATATAGATCCTTGTCAACTTCTTTGCTGAATACGAAATGATACTGGGATGAAGTGCACTGACTTGGTCAGCATATCCACAACGAACTATACTGCATTAAACATCCTCTGAGTCCGTGGGAGTCCAACTATAAAGTCCATGGCGATACGCTCCCACTTCCACTCGGGAAGCTGAATCTGCTGCATCAAACCACCGGGTCTCTGGTGCTCGTACTTAACCTGCTGACAGTTCAAGCACTGAGCTACATAAGCTACAATATCCTTCTTCATCCTCCGCCACCAATAATGTTGCCGCAAGTCCTGGTACATCTTTGCGGCACCCGGATGAATAGAATACCGGGAACTATGGGCCTCCTGAAGTATCAACTCACGAATACCATCCACATAAAGTACACAAATCCGACCCTGCATCCTCAAAACTCCCTCATCATCAACCGTAACCTGCTTGGCATCTCCGTGCCTGACTCTATCTCTAAGAACACATAAATGGCGATCATCATACTGCCTGGCCTGAATATAGTCATACAATGAAGAACGGGCTACGGTATGGGCCAAAACACTGCCAGTCTCAGAAACCTCCAATCTCACAAATCGGTTGGCTAAAGCGTGAACATCCAAAGCAATTGGTCGCTCTCCGACTGATAAATAGGCAAGACTAACCATACTGGCTGACTTTCGGCTCAAAGCATCAGCCATCACATTGGCCTTCCTCGGATGATAAAGAATGGTAATATCATAATCCTTCAGCAACTCTAACCATCTCCTCTGCCTCATGTTCAACTCCTTCTGTTTGAACAACATTGCACCAAATGGCCGCACATGTGGCTCCGCACCTACGGAAAACTAACCGCACCTGCGAGGATTGGGGGTCTGGGCTAAGTTCCGCACCGGCGAGCTCCTTGTCACACCTGCGTGTCTGCACCTGCGGAAGGTCCATCGCAGGTGCGAGACACCAGAACCATCAATAGTTCAGATTTATCCCATGTGCTATTAACAACCGATGAGCATCCTAAACGTAACCGAGACCCCCCCGGGACCCCGTCCAACCACACACACAAGTCATATAACCTAACACGGACTCGCTCGATGTTTCAAACCTCATAAAATACCACTAACACGATGAATTAAACTAAAAATCCATGAAAATGCATCAAACTTCTATAACATTAAGTTTTGCATTTAAGCTCCGAATCACGTCAAATCAAGTCCGTTTCTTACCAAATTTCATAGATAAAACATAAACCATATCGAACCTGTACCGGGCTTCGGAATCATAATACGGGCCTGATATCACAGGTTTCGCCTTAAATTTCATTTTCAAAAACCTTTATATTGTTCATAAAATAATTTTCTTTAAAAATTTATTTCTCGGACTTGGGACCTCGAAATTCGATTCGGGGCATACGCCTAAGTCCCATATTTTTCTACGGACCCTTCGGGACCGTCAAATCACAGATTCGGGTCCGTTTACTAAAAACGTTGACTGAAGTTAACTTTATTCAAATTTCTAATATAAATTTTTTATTTTATCAATTTTCACATAAAGGCTTCCTGACTACACGCCCGTGCTGTGCACGTTAATCGAGGCGAGATAGAAGGAGGTTTTCATGACCTCGAAACACAGAATTAGATAGAATATACGGGATGACCCCTTTTGGGTCATCACATCCGTAATGTCGAATATGTCGTGTGTGCAAAATTTGGGGTCAATCGGACGTGATTTGATAGGTTTCGACTTCGGCTATAGAAGTTGGAAATTTCTAAGTTCATAAAGTTTGAGTTTGAGTGCGATTCGTGATTGCGGCATTGTTTGATGGGATTTGAGGCCTTGATCAAGTCAGTGGGATGTTATGGGACTGAGTCGTGTGATTTGGACGGGTCTCGGGGGCCTCGGGTGTGTTTCGGGGCAATTTCGGACCATTTTTCTCCATTTGGCTGCTGCTGTATTCTGGTGTTTCTGATGTGCTATACGATCGCGGTCCCTTGTGTCTGATCATATAGAAGGAAATTTGAGGGCTTCTGGTTTGGATTGTACGTTCACGGAGCAGGGAGTGCGAATGCGGTGGCTTGGGTTGTGATCTCTACGCGAACACGGGGTCAAGTGTGCGAACGCGTAGATGAAAGGGGAGCTGGGGGCCTGGGGGCCCTTTTTCCTATACGAACGCGGGTAGGGGACCGCGAACACAGAGTGTTGGCTCGAGGAGGCTATGCGAACGCGCTCAGGTTGTCGCGAACGCAGAGAGTAATTGGGGCCTGGGCAGATTAGTTTATATGCGAAATTTTGGCCATTTCCTCACTATTTTCATCTTGGCATGGCGATTTTGGGAGGCTTAAAGGGGGATTTTCATCATGCATATCAAGGTAAGTAAATTCCTCCCATTTTAAAGTTAAATACAAGATTATATGCATGGATTAGACATGGAAATTGGTAGGAAATTGGGAAATCTTAAAGGAACCTAGAAAATGGTAATTTGGGTTTTTAGCCACGAATTTGAGTATGAAATTTAGAGTAAATTGTATATTTGAACTAGTAAATCTATGGGTAGAATGTATCTTCGAGAAATTTCAGATTCCGGGCACGTGGGCCTGAGGGCATTTTGGTCATTTCACTGATTGGAGTTGGGAAATTATATAATTTGGAATTGTTACGAATATTAGAGTATATTTTCATTGGTTTGTCGTTGTTTGGATAGTTTCGGAGCGTGGTGCAATGATTTGAGTCGTCGGAAGGGCTTGGAGGTCGGTTATGGAATTTCGGAGTGAGGTAAGTCTCCTTTCTAACTTTGTGAGGGGGAATTGTCCCCCTAGGTGAACCAATTAAGTATGTGTTACTATCTGCGGGGGCTACTGTATGCATGAGGTGACGGGAGTCCGTGCGTAGCTACTATTATGCCATGTCCGGGTAGCCTAGGACCCACTAGCATGCCTTATATGTTATACCTGTGATCTTGTTTGTAATATTAGACTCCTAATATAATTGAAATTATAATTGAATGACTAAAGAAGATTAGAGTTTATTTTCTTATGCATCTAAAAAGAGAATTGATTTCCTTCGCAGGCAATTGTATTTCCGGATAAGGTTGTATTATTAAACAATATAAAAACTTGGCAAGTGAATTTCGAAAAAGGATTTAAATACTATTTTGTGATTTTTAAAAGAGAAATCGGTCATTTACTTGAGTATTTGTGTTCCCGACGTATTCGGGGTGGATTGTTGATTGTGCATGCCTGCATGTGACCGCTTCGCAATTTACATTCCGCGAGCGGAGTGTTCTTTCCCCACTCTCATGGGAGTGGGCCGTACGCCACGGCGGATTGAAAAATGCACTTATGGTACGGGCCGTTCGATCCTCGGAAGTGCATAGATATGGTTATTTTATTGAAAGATGCACTTATGGTTCGGGCCGTTCGATCCTCGGCAGTGCATAGACATGAGTATCTTATTGAGAGGTGCACTTTTGGTACGGGTCGTTCGATCCTCGGCAGTGCACAAAATTGATTATTATGACAGATCAGGCCAGTTGTCCTTATCCCGTATGCACATGTTAAATTGTTAAATGTTGTTCATGGATTTTTAAAAGTGACAAGATATTTGGGGGAAAACAAAGAAGAAATTGTTTATTTAAAATATTTGGGGGAAAATGAGGAAGTGGTAACTGTTAGTTTATTTCCAGTATTTACTTAGATTTCAGTGCCTTATATATATCGCTGCTTTACTACCTTTACATGCCTACCGTGTTCATCAGATGTTGTTAATTAATTTTCTAGCCCTTAGTGAGTGTCTAATTCAACCTTTCGTCACTACCTCTCTGAGGTTAGGCATCCGACTTACTGAGTACACGTTGTTTTTGTACTCATGCTACACTTGCTATGCATTTTTATTGCATAAGTACTTTCATAGAAATGTGGAGGTTTCAGAGACTTAGGCGAGCTGCATCATTCGGAGGCGATTCGCAGCTGACAGAGTCTCCCTCGTTATGTATTTGTTTTCATTTTAAATTTCCTAGTCCAATTTGTATTTCGGACATGGTTAGTGATGATCGTATAAATTCTTAGAAATAGCTCATGTACTTGTGACACCGGGTTCTGGGATGTGTTGGGATATGTTTGCTAAAATGGAATATTCAAACCATTATTTTACTTGACAGATTTTATTTAGCTAACATGTAATAAAGTGAAGGGAAATGTTTTTCATAAATGTTTAAAACCGGAAATTTATTTCGATTAATTAATGATTGGCTTGCCTAACAATGATGTCCGGCGCCATCACGACCTTAGGAATTTTAGGTCGTGACACGGCTGGGCTCTGAAAGGTCCAACCTCACCAGGCGATTATCCAAGGACTGAATGTCCAAAGCTAGAGGTATCTCCTCTGCTGAAATAAAAGCCAAACTACCCATACTCTCCGCCTTCCTGCTTAAGGCATCTGCAACCACGTTCACCTTGCCCGGATGATAAAGAATGGTGATGTCATAATCCTTTAGCAACTCAAGCCACCTACGCTGCCTCAGATTAAGATCCCTCTGCTTGAACAAGTGCTGCAAGCTGCGGTGGTTCGTATAAACCTCACAAGGCACCCCATACAAGTAGTCTCCAAATCTTAAGAGCATGAACAGTCGCAGCCAACTCCAAGTCGTGCACAGGGTAATTTTTCTCATGAACCTTCAGCTAACGTGAATCATATGCAATAACTCGCCCCTCCTACATCAACACACATCCCAAACCAACGCGTGAAGCATCACAATAAATTGTATACATCCCTGAACTGGAAGGCAACACTAGAACTGGTGTTGAGGTCAATGTTCTCTTGAGTTTCTGAAATCTCGCCTCACACTCGCCGGACCATCGAAATAGGGGATTCTTCTGGGTCAATCTAGTAAGAGGGGCTGCAATGGATGAAAAACCCTCCACAAATCGGCGATAATAACCTGCCAGCCCCAAGAAGCTCCTAATCTCTGTCGCTGAAGTAGGGCGTGGCCAACTCTGAACTGCCTCAATCTTCTTAGGATCCACCTTGATACCCTTTCCGGATACCACATGTCACAAGAATGCTACAAATCCAACCAAAACTCACATTTGGAGAACTTAGCGTACAACGTTTGTTCTCGCAATGTCTGGAGCACAACTCTCAAATGCTGCTTGTGCTCTCCCAGGCTATGTGAGTAAATCAAAATGTCATCAATGAAGACGATGAAAAAAGAATCAATATGAGGCCTGAACACCCTGCTCATCAAATCCATAAATGCCGCTGGAGCGTTAGTTAAGCCAAAGGACATCACCAGGAACTTATAATGACCATATCTCGTACGAAAGGCAGTCTTCGAAACATCCGAGTCCCAAATCTTCAACTGATGGTACCCCGATCTCAAGTCAATCTTAGAAAACACCCGAACACCCTGCAACTGGTAAAACAAATCATCGATACGCGGCAACAGGTACTTGTTCTTGATGGTAACCTGGTTCAACTGGCGATAGTCAATACACATCCGTATAGTCCCATCCTTCTTCTTCTCAAATAACACTGGAGCACCCCCACGGTGATACGCTCAGGGTCTGATAAACCCCTTAGCCAATAACTCCTCAAGTTGTTCTTTCAATTCCTTCAGAGTCATACGGTATGGAGGAATAGAGATAGGCTGGGTTCCTGGAGCTAAGTCAATGTAGAAATCAATGTCACAATCCGGTGGCATGCCTGGAAGGTCTGAAGGGAATACATCAGCAAACTCTCGAACTACCGGCACTGAATCAATCATCGGAGACTCGGCGGTGGTGTCCTGCACGTAAGCAAGATAATCCAAACAACCCTTCTCGACCATACGTCGAGCCTTCAGGAAAGAAATAACCCGACTAGCTGCATTAACTGAGGAACCTCTCCACTCCAATCCCGGTAACTCGGGCATGGCCAAAGTTACAGTCTGGGCATGGAAATCTAGAATGGAATGATAGGGAGATAACCAATCCATGCCCAGGATGACCTCAAAATCAATCATATCAAGTAGCAGGAGGTCCGCTCTGGTCTCGAACCCACAGAATGTAACCACACAGGGCCGATAAATCCGGTACACCACCACGGAATCGCCCATAGGAGTGGACACGTAAACAGGAGTACCCATGGACTCACGACGAATATCCAGGAAATGAGCAAACAAGGCTGACACATATGAATAAGTGGACCCTGGATCAAATAATACTGATGCATCTCTACCGCATACTGAAATAATACCTGTGATCACGGCATCTGAGGCTACTGCATCTGGTCTGGCCAGGAAAGCATAGAATCTAGCTGGAGCACCGGATGACTGACCTCCACTAGTATGAACAGGAGCTGACTGGGCTCCCCCTGTCTGGCCTCCACCTCTAGGATGACCCCTGCCAGCCTGTCCTCCACCTCTGGGTGGCCGGATCGCTGGTGCTGAGCTCATAGGCTGGTGACCCTACTGCACTGCCTTGCCCCGAATGCTGGGACAATACCTCTTCATATGACCTGGATACCCACACTCGTAACAACCTCTCGGCACCATGGCCTGCTGCCCTGAAGGACCCTGAATAGCTGGAGGACAATGTGAACTCTTTGGCATAGCACTGAAGTAAGGGCTGGAGGACCCCTGATGGCCAGAATACCCGCCGAAGGAACCCTGAATAGCTGGCAGGTGATAAGAACTCTTCGGCATAGCGCTGAAATAAGGCCTCGCTGGAGCACCTTGGGGAGGTAGTGGGGGTGCTGAATATGGGGGCCTACTAGGCTTGCCCCTACCAAACTGACCTCTGCCTCTAGCTGGAGAACCTCTGAAATCCCCAGAAAATCGAGCTCTCTTATCCTGCTGCCCCTGCTCTCTGTTCCTCAATCGATAACCCTCAATCCTGCGAGCAATCTCTACCACAAGCTGATAAGTAGTCCCCATCTCCACCTCTCGGGCTATGTTGGCCCTAATACCTGAGTGTAACCCGGCTACAAATCTCCGCACTCTCTCTGCGTTAGTAGGAAGTATCATGAGTGCATGACGAGACAACTCAGAAAACCTAGCCTCATAGTCGGTCACTGATATCTGACCCTGCCCCAGCTTCTCAAACTAATACCGCAGCTCTTCTCTCTCAGAGGGTGGAATATATATGTCCAGGAATAACTGGGTGAACTGCTCCCAGGTGAGGGGAGGAGAATCTTCCGGTCTGCCAAGAATGTAGGACTGCCACCATCTGCGGGCCCTGCCCTCTAGCTGAAAAGTAGTGAAGTCAAATCCATGGGACTCCAGTATCCTCATGTTGTGCAGTCTGTCCCTGCACCTATCAATAAATTCATGAGCATCCTCATGATGCTCACCTCCAAAGACAGGAGGGTGCAGTTTGGTCCATCTGTCTAATAACTTCTGCGGATCGCCGTCCGTAGATGGTCTAGGCTCAGGTGCTGCTGCTGATACTGGCTGAACCCTGCCCACGGGCAGTGTACCCAGGGTCTGATAGGCTGCTGTTACGTGTCCTGCTGCCTGGGCAGTAGGGGTCTGTGGCCCCCCTCCCCCTGAGATGTGGCTGGATCCGCTGGAAATAAACCAGCATGAGTCATGGTGTCCATGAACCGCATCATATGGCCCATGACCTCCTGGAATCCTGGCGCCGTCATAAAGTCCAAAGGGGCAGGGTCTGCTGGGGCAACTCGCCCTGCTCCTCAGTAATGGTATCCTCATCTGGATCCGCCGGTGGCGCAACTGGAACAGCTCTAGGACAATCTCGTCCCCTATCGCGGCCGGTGCCCTTCCCCGACCTTTGCCACGGCCTCGGATGATGAGGGTAACGACCCCTCCCGGGTCCGGAACGTCGGCTGCACGCGTCCTCACCATCTGTGAGAGAATAGAAGAGTGAGATTTAGTATACCATCAACTGCACGATAGAAGATGAATAAAGAGAGGTTTCCTAACACCCTATAGCCTCCCGAAGATAAATACAGACGTCTTCGTACCGATCCGCAAAGCTCTATTGGATTTGCCCGTAACTTGTGAGACCTATGTGAACCTAGAGCTCTGATACCATGTTGTCACGACGAGAATCCTAATTCAGGTCGCGATGGCTCCCAACACCGTAGTCAGGCAAGCCAACATCAATTTACTAGTGAGTTTCATTTAATTTACCAAGACATCCCCCAACGCTTACTTGGTTTAAATTTAAAACATTATGTACAACAAATAACTTAGGCAACTTCAAGAAGAAATAACCGTAAGAGTCATAATTTAATAATTACATCCCAAAAGAATAGTCTACTAACGTGTGTGCCAGGAACTAGTGTCACAAGTCTACAGGCATCTAGTAGAGTAAAATCAAAAGGGATAAAAGTTTGTCATACTGTCTGAGAAAAATATAGACAGAAATAGCAAAAAAAGAAAAGCTCCAAGGTGTTGTTGGAAGTCTTCAAGAGAAGCAGCTCACCGTGAAACCTCGACCATGTGTAAATCAGGAACGAGCTCCGGACTGGTACGCAAATGCACCTGCCTCAGATCTTGTACAATTAAGTATAGAGCGTAGCATAAGTACATAAACAATATGTACCCAGTAAGTATTCCGCCTAATCTCGAAGAAGTAGTGACGAGAGATCGACGTGACACTTACTAGGGTCAAAGTAATATGTTTTAAGTAAAATTTAAGGAAGATAACAAGTATGCATGGATAGTAAAGCAATAAGTATTGAATATAACCACAAAATTTAATTACGTAGTGAAGCACCAACATATAAGTTTTCAATTCGTCTCCCCCGATATCTATCAGTTTATCAGTTATGAAAATGCCAAGCAATAGCATGCGCATAATGGGTTGAGGACAAACGGCCTGGGCCAACATAATAAAAATAAATGTGCACTGCCGAAGGGTCGAACGACGCGAACCATAGATGCATCTATTAACCTACCGTGGCGTACGACCCCCTCCCATGAGAGTAGGGGGAATAATCACTCCGCTCGGAATATAGATTGCGAAGCGGTCATACACAAACACAACATTTTTCCTTTAAATCCTATCCAACATAACAATTCGTTTAAAACACCATGTTCCAGATTTTCTTGAAAACAAAGTTGCATACAATGGAAATCACAAGGCATATAGTTCAATTTAATGAAATTCACAAGGCATGGTGTGAATCTAACTACCCGGACATAACAAGAATAGTCATTACGCACGGTCTCTCGTCACCTCGTATGTACGTAGTCCACACAATAATAACACATAATCATTTATTTCGCCTATGGGGACAACTCCCTCTTGCGAGGTTAGAAAGGAAACTTACCTTGTGTCAAGCCTACTTTCTGAGTCAAGAACGCGCCCGAAACTCCAAATTCGTTGCCCAAGAACTCGAAGGTAGCCAAACATCACATTAACAAGTCAATCTATGCTCAAAAGTCCATAATTCTCCTACTTAAATGGTCATTTCAACCCAAATTGGAAAATCCTAAAATACACCCCCGGGCACACATGCTCGGATTCCGGAAATTTTCGGAGGAAATACTTACGCATAGCCTAAGGATCACTATTATAGTTTTTGTATGGTTTCATAATCAGTTTCTTGGTAAATTCTCATTTTTATCAAAACCCTAGGTTTTACTCTAATCACATGATTTCTACTAATTTAATGTGTTAATCTACCCAAGAATTCAAGTATTAAACTCACTTCATGGTAGGAATTACTTACCTTACAATTTCTAGGTCGAATCCCTCCTTCACCAGCTCTCCAAATCGTCCAAAATGATAAAAAGTGGTTCAAAAATGGCTAAGTCTCGCATTTAAGACGACCTCACTGCCTACAGGATTTTCGCACGTGCGGTCTCGCATCAGCGAGCGAAATCTCGCATCTGTGGAAAAGAAGGAAGGGGTCAGTGGTCACATCTGCGAAGCGGAGACTGCACCTGCGGCTTTGCTTTTGCGGAAAATGATCCGTACCTGCGAAACTGGGCAACATCTCATGGAGTCGCATCTGGGAGGCTGAGACCGCAGAAGCGGTCTTGCACCTGCGGCTATACCTCCACAGGTGCAGTCGCACAAGATCTGGTGCACCAGCAGTCTTTTAAGGCTGGTTTTTTCCTCGCGCGATGCCCGAATGGCATCCGGGCCCACCCGAGACTCTGTCCAAATATACCAACAAGTCCTAAATCATAATACGGACTCGCTCGAGCCTTCGGAACGTCCGAAACAACGCTAAATCTAAAAATCATACCCCAAAACCTATTGGATCAAACTTAAGAACTTTGAGTTCTTGAATTCACTTTCAACACGCCGAAACATACCTATACTACTCGGAATGACACCAAATTTTGCGAGCAACTCATAAATAACATAACGGAACTATTCCCTATCTCGAAATTCCGTTTGGACGTCGATAACACAAAAACACGTTCCAACCCTCAATTTGAACTTAAGGAAATTCTTATTTCACTATTTGGCGCCAAAATGCTCCTGGGTCATCCAAAAATCGTTCTGAACGCACGCCCAAGTCCGAAATTATCGTACGAACCTACCAGAACCTTCAAATCTCGATTCCGAGGTCGTTTACCAAAAATGTTGACCGAAGTCAAACTTTGCCTTTAAGGCCAACCTTAAGGAACTAAGTGTTCCTATACCACTCCAAACTCCTCCAAATCTCGAACCACCGCTCTCCGTAGGTCATAAATCAGTAAAAGAAGCTACGGGAAGTCTCATTTAGGGGCGCGGGGTCCTAGAACACAAAACGATATGTCGGGTCGTTATAGTCGATTTTGTTGAAAAAAGTTCGGGAAGACCCTGTCAAAGGGAGCAATAATATGATATCACAGCTTATCCCCTATTTCAATTAATTCGATTGCTATGCTTGTAGATGCCTTCGTAAGAGCTCACGCCGGAGCCATCAAGGCCGTGACTAGAAAATCGAACCTTTTCAAAGTAAAACAGAGAGACAACAAAATGATCAGGGAATTCGTGTACACTTAATTTTTCTTTTCATCTAATTTTTTTTTTTTTTGAGTTGGTGGATGCCTTTGAATAGTAAAATACGGAACTATGATATTAAGGACAGTATGAACTCCGTTCCTGTGGGAGGGGAGCGAAACATTATTAAAATTTTATGCAAGAATCTCAAGAGCTAGTAGCCCGGTTACGGTTCGAGCTAAGTCAATAGCTTTTGTTCAAACGGTACATTAATATTAAAAAGTAGTAGTTATTACTATTGATAATAAATTTAGAATCCAACTATTAATACTTACATTCACATTTCAAAAACTTAAAACTCATAAAATTAAAATTCTGACAACTTCTGATTATAATGCATGTCGGTTTCAGGGACAGATCTACATAGAGCAGAGGGGTGGTACACCATCCACACGCTCAGATAAAGATTTCAAGTATATCTTGAGGAAAATTGAAATTATATAACTATATATCTAAGGCGTGTCACACAAAGTAACTAACTAACTGGAGATGCATGATCACAGACTCGTTTTTTCAGCCATCACACCAAAGATCAAGACCAACTAATGGGCCATTCAATTTTGTTTCTCCTCTTGGCGCTCCTTCCTTTTTCCATTTTTTCCAATTCTTCTCTTTTTATTATTTTCTTTAATTTTTTTCATCTTTGTACAACCCCATTTTTATTATACTTTTATATTATTTATTTCCTTTTGTTTTCTTTTTCTATACCTCAAATTTTTTATTTGTATATGATTTTAATCATATTTCTTTTTTATCATCTAATGTGAGTTTTCCCTTCATGTCAAATAAAGTGCCAAACATCTTCTATTTGTTTATCGTGTATCTAATTATGCATCAAAATTTTGTGGAAAGAAAAAATAATTTAAAATGGATCCGAACAGAATTAGTTCAAGAAAGGGCGAGCCGACCAAATGTATATTCTAATTCAATTTCCTTGGCAAGTGATAGATTTGCATTAAATATAGTGGCACCCGTAGCCAAGGGCGGATGCACTCTTAGTGAAGCGGTGTCACACGACACCGCTTCGTCGAAAGTTTTTACTAAATATAAATATAATTTGGTGAGAAAATGGATAAGTTGGAAAAAGTTACACCACTTTGACATAAATTGTCTCTCGGTGCATTAGTTATATGATTTATTTTGCTCTAAAAGGCCAAAGTTTTAAACCTAAAACTAGCACATATTTTTGCAAATATTTGAAAGAGAATATTTCTTGTCTAGAAGCATGATAATTGAAGTTATTACTCTTGTACTTTTATAAATATTGGCACAACTTATAAAAATTCCTGCTTACGGCTCTGCCTGTGGCCATCAAATTCTGAATTCTCCTATGACCAGTTCCATAGGATCACAGGGAGTGACACAAGATTTGTCTCTTGGCTTAAGTTCGAATCGCTATACTTGTCGGGTTATTATAATATTTTGTGGAGATGTTGTTGATTGTCATGACAAGTAACTCAAACAATATGCTAAAAAGAAAAAAACATGTCAAGACAGTTTGTGTCACATCGTTCCCTACAACAAGAGGGTAGAATTCAGATTTTAGATTGGTCCACATTAATACAACTCCTAAGAGTGTTGTGTATGTGGAGTGGAATATTCGTACACTATAAATGCAAATTTAACATGAACTTTGCAACTTAATATAGTATATTTTCTTAGAGTAGAAGAGGAGTAGGGGTATTCTAATGGTCCATGAAAAAGAAATATTAGATTTGACCTTTGACTCATGAAGGTGCCAACACCTCGGAAATGAGAGAGAAGCTCACCATGATTCTTTGCCTCCCATTTTCTTTTTGCCAAGTCGTGCCAACAACGCTCAACATAAGAGGAAGTCGAGGCCAACTTCCAAACCCAGTCCTCGAGGCCAGGAACCGCTCGAGGCATCCAGACATCCGATGCATGACAAATGAAGGTGTTAAATAAAACAAAAAACAAGAATATGGAAACTAATGAGTAAAGTGTTACTTATGCTCGGGGTTCCACTTCTCGGGGAATGGCATTTTTTCCTTCGGGATGAGGTCACAGGTCCTTACCCGAACAAACCGGCTCATCCACCCCGGTCCTTGTCCTCGTCGATACTAGAGAACAACGCCTTGGTTGCTTGATGCTGAAGCTTGATCAATCCTCGAAAGCGGGGTCGATATAACCTGATGAGATGGTCGAGGGTGAATGGCAGCCTTGCTGGAGAAGAACCGGAGCATGATTACGATGCGCCAAAAGGAAGGATGAACTTGGCCGAGGGTCACTTGGTACCTCTTACAAAAATCTATAATAACATGATTGAGGGGCCCCAACATGAAAGGATAAGTGTAAACACTTAGAAAACCCTCCACGTAGGTTGTAATACTTTCTTCAAGAGAAGGGATTTGTATAGCAACTTCGTCCCCCAGTTGCAATCCCTTTTTACCTCCTCGAGATATCCCACTTTTATCGAGCAGATATATCTCAATACCTGCTCACGTCGGTCAAGGACCGACGGAGGGTTCTCGACTTTAAAGACGGACTTTAGAACGCACAGGTCAGAAACATATTCACTAGGGAGCGGTTCTGCCGGCGTTTTATCGCCGGCTGGCCGGGAAGAAGAAGATGAAGCCTTTTCCTTTTGTGGGACACGATTTTTGATGTTTTCGCCATTATAAGAGTAGGAGATAAGGGGAAAATATTAAGTTTTGGTGGTTTGAAACTAACGGAGATGACCTAAGGAGTGATGAAGGAGAAGAGATTGAGAGAGTTGATGACTTAGAGAAATTGATGAAAGTAAAAGTTTGATTCAACAAAAGAGTCCATATTTATAGAATTATGGTGACGGTTCGACGACGCTAGTGGTCGCCCACTAACATGGTTTGGGGAACTGTATCGATTGGACGTTTCGGTCACTTCCATCGCTTACGTCACGAGGATGACATCACTATCTATCGAGGTCATAAGAAAATCGAGGTTCAAATCGTTTCTTATCAATATATTCTAAGAAACGAGGGGACTATCTGTATACGGTAGAAATCTGGGCTATCCGATTTCACTATTTGATCGAGATTGTGGCGTTACATCGAAGAGCTAAGACGTAGAGTCCGAGATCGAAGCCTCTTTCCAGATCCAGGTCAATATCAATCGAGTCAAGAAGAGATAGACTTCGAGTAATATTGGGATAGTTTGTAACGGAAAATGGCGAGATATCCGCGATTGATCGAGGATCGTAGTGTGAATCTCGGAACGGATCAAATCTATAATGGTTAATTAGCTGTTTATACGATTTTCTACTGTAACTAGAAGTATACTTTAATTAGGACTTATATGCTATATAAAGAGGAATTCCATTCATTGTAACCATCATCGCTCACTAAGAAAAAGATATACAACCATTTCTTTCTTGCTTATTGTTCTACTTATTGTTCATCAGAGTTATTTTATTCTTTACTGTTCTTACTATATCACCTCGAGGTTACTTCAATTCGAGGTCGAGGCTTTTCTTACACACCGGTTTGATTTATTTTACTGTCTAATTCATCTATTTATTTTTTCGTTTATTAATTAGTATTTGGTGAAATTACATATCCTTAAAATCACAATATAAATTTAATTATTATCCAAATTTTAGGGTAAGCAAACTCAAACAATGTGCTAAAAAGAAAAAAACATGTCAAGACAATTTGTGTCACATCGTTCCCTACAACAAGAGGGTAGAATTCAGATTTAGGTTAGTCCACATTAATACAACTCCTAGGAGTGTTGTGTATGTGGAGTGGAATATTCGTACACCGTAAATGCAAATTTAACTTGAACTTTGCAACTCAATGTAGTATATTTTCTTAGAGTAGAAGAGGAGTAGGGGTATTCTAATGGTCCATGAAAAAGAAATACTATCTTTGACTCACAACTTTTCAAATATGTCGAAAGGTCATGTATTTAGGCTTACTTAACTAGCATTTCATTTGTATATTATTTCGTCTTGATATTGTAGTGGACAAAGATTGGCTTCATTATAGTAATTAATTTTCTATCAGAGTGCACATTTTTTCCTTGTCGTACCGAGAAATCCATGGCTTAACCAGAAAATCATGATAAAAACTGAGTTTAGATACTCAGTTTTTGAGTGTTTGCAAAAAATTGTGTTTGCTTGAATTGCTTTGCAAACTCAGTCTTTCAAATCTTCCAAAAAGTCTAAAGAACTATTATTATTATTATTATTATTATTGTTGTTGTTGTTATTATTATTATTATTATTATTATTATTATTATTATTATTATTATTATTATTATTATTATTATTATTATTATTATCACTATTATTATTATTATTATTATTATTATTATCATTATTATTATTATTTTATATATATATATATATATATATATATATTCTTCTTTTTTTTTTTGAAAACTAGAATTTTGTCACTATATACAAGTAAAATCGAGCCCAATGAGCACCTCGATTTTCCGGCGAAGCAAACGGAGTAGGGACGTGATTGTAAGGAATCAGAATCAGAACCAGGAGCCTCTCGTATCAGGGCTCGAGCAAAACACGTGCCCTCGGAGCCATCAGGACCACGTCCTCCGGGTCTGGTTCGAGTCCCAAGACTTCGCAGAGCATTGCCAAACCACCGCACACGACTAATAAAGGGTTGTGATATTTGTTCCCAATCGGATATCATGGTGTGAATCTCGGCCCGTGTTGGCAGAAAATCAGTAACTAGCGAAAAGGAAGATTTTTACTTTTCTTAGAATTTAGGGTAAAATTCCCCTACTATATAAATGGGAAGCTAATTATTTATTACACATTCTGTAACACGCATACCAAGGCAATATACTTCTTCTCTATCTGTTTCTAAAAGTTATTCTAAGTTCTTGTTTTAGTTCATAAGTTCTTCATAAGAGCTAGCTCGGAATCGAAGGCTGGTTCCTTGTTAAGCCTTTAACCGAGCTCGGACTCACTATCATTATTGGTTTGGCTATTTACTTTATCTTTTATTTGCTTATCTAACATCATTAATCACTTTTATTGAATTATTCCACATATACTTAAAGCCGTGTATAAATTCAATTATTAATCATTTTAAGGGTAAATAGTTTGGCACCCACCGTGGGACTAAGGATAATAGTGGTAATTTGATACAAATTTCCATAAGACACTCTGTGCTTGTTCTTTGAGATTTTAATTCAGAGTCAACTTAAGAATGTCAAACTCTCAATCTCCGCACTTGAACATTGATGTTGAGTCTGGCCACCATGGCGAAAACAACAATATAGTGCCTAGCAACGAGGTGCCCCCTGCTAACCCCGACGGGGTCCCAGTTGCGAACCCGATCGATGCCAACTTGCATGTGGACATCGATGCAAACCTGTCGACCAACCCCGAGATCAGCGTTCGAGGAGGAGCCCGATCAATAGCTCGGGGTATGCACGTCGGTGAAGGCGACGGGATCAATCTACGGGTGATCTTCGAGATGTTGCAAGCTCAACAAGCGGCGATAGCCAGTTGTAGAACCAAACCCGCGCTCCCAGAAGATTTGAGCCTGAACAATCCTGGGAAAACACTCGAAGAAATGAACAAGTCACGGCAAGTTTGGGTGAAGTTGAACCCGGAGCCAACCCTGAAATAATAAAGATGCTTGAGGAAATGAAGAAACGAGTGGAATCGGGAGAGAAGAAGATTGAAGCCAACGAGAAACAAATGGAGACCTATAACTCCAGAGTGTACCAGATCCCAGGAGCACCCCCGATATTGAAAGGCCTGGATTCTAAGAAATTTGTCCAAAAAACCTTTCCCCCTGAGCGCAGTACTGAAGACAATCCCGAAGAAGTTTCATATGCCCGAAATTCTGAAGTATAACGAAACCACGGATCTGAACGATCATGTGACCTCCTACACGTGTTCCATCAAGGGAAACGACTTGGAGGATGACGAGATCGAGTCAGTTTTGCTGAAAAAGTTCGGGGATACCCTGTCAAAGGGAGCATTGATATAGTATCACAACTTACCCCCTAATTCCATCAATTCGATTGCTATGCTTGCAGATACCTTTGTAAAAGCTCACTTCGGGGCCATCAAGGTCGTGACTAGAAAATCAGACCTTTTCAAAGTAAAACAAAGAGATGACAAAATGCTCAAGGAATTCGTGTCAAGGCTTCAAATGGAACGAATGGACTTGCCTCCGATTACGGACTATTGGGCCGTTCAGGCGTTCACTCAAGGACTCAACTCCTAAAGCTCCTTGGCTTCACAACAGCTTAAATGAAATTTGATAGAGTACCCGCCGGTAACTTGGGCTGACGTCCATAACAGGTACCAATCAAAAATCAGAGTTGAGGATGATCAGCTCAGAGTCCCTTCCGGGTCCGTTTATCCCATCAAAGCTAGTGACAGGTCTAAAAGAGTTGTCGATCATGAGCCAAGACCGAACAGAGATCGGTATCAACCATATAGCACAGATCGAAGGGGCCGTGGATCCGGGTGCAACCCTGTGAGGAATGAAAAAACCGAGGCCACAATAGACGGGCACTCATGAGTAAAAAATGGTTTTGTGCTGCCAGTATCGTATCTACCATCAAGCGCATCAAAGATACTAAGTAGCCTCGACCATTGCAGTCTGACCCTACCTAAAGAGACCCTAACCTGATGTGTATATATCATGACACTCACGCTCACAGTATCGAGGACTGCCGACAACTAAGAGAAGAAGTGGCCTAGTTATTCAATAACGGGCACCTCCGAGAATTTTTGAGTGATCGAGTCAAAGATCACTTCAGTAATAGGGACTCCAACAAACATACGGAACAAGAGGAACCTCAGCACGTCATTAACATGATCATTGGTGGAGTCGACGTTCCCCACCAATGCTAAGGCGCACTAAGGTGTCCATCATAAGGGAAAAACGAACCCAAGATTATATACCAGAGGGGACCATCTCTTTCATCGATGAGGACGATGAAGGCATCGTGCAGGCGAATACTGATGCACTGGTAATATGTGTACTCATAGATAAATCTCGAGTTAAGCGTGTGTTAATTAATCCAGGTAGCTTGGCCAATATCATCATATTGAGGATCGTAGCAGTTGGATGTACAAGACCAAATAGTGCCTACAGTACGGAGTTTAAACAGATTCAACATGGTATACGAAACTACTAAAGGGGAGATAATCCTGTCGGTGAACACCGTGGGAGAAACAAAGTTATATGTGATTGAAGAGGATATGAGATATAATGCTCTATTAGGAAGGCCATGGATTCACAACATGAGGACGATACCCTCAATACTACACCAGGCATTGAAGTTCCCCATATCAAGAGGGACCAAGACTGTTTAAAGAGAGCAACAGCCGCAAAAGAAATGTTTGTGGTCGATGAGGTGATCCCGATGTCCACACTCCTGACATCAAAGAACTCGGAGCCGGTTAGGAAAGAAGAAACTAAATAGCAATCACCGACACCGGCCCTGACCGAACCGGAGAAGCAAGAAGAAAGAGAAGATTATGATTACGGAGTTCTTAGGTCGTTCATCACCCCTGACGATTCCGATGCCACCAAATCAACGGTTGAGGAGCTGGAGCAAGTCAATTGACAGAACACTTGCCCGATCGGAAGGTATACCCGATCAAGGGATTAACTCCCAAACTCTGGAAAAAACTCATTAAATTCCTTGTAGCTGACATAGAGTGTTTCGCTTGGTCCCATCTTGATATGATAGGGATCTCGCCAGAAATAACTACTCATAGGCTAAGCTTGGATCCAAAGTTCCACCCGGTTAAACAGAAAAAGAGGCCTCAGTCCAAAGTCAAGCATGCATTCATCAAATACGAGGTATCCAAACTCCTTAAAATAGGTTCCATTGGGGAAGTTAAGTACCTGAATTGGTTGGCTAACGTAGTGATAGTGGCTAAAAAGGGAAATAAATTGAGAATGTGCGTAGATTACAAAGACTTGAGCTAGGCGTACCCTAAGGACTTTTTTTCTTTTCCTAATATCGATCGCATGATCGATGCAACAATCGGGCACAAGATATTTAGCTTCCTCGATGCCTATTCCAGGTACAACCAAATCCGGATGGACCCGGGCAATCAAGAAAAAACTTCCTTTATCACTAAATTTGGCACTTATTGTTATAACATAATGTCGTTCGGACTAAAAAATGCTGGTTCCACTTCATAGGAAAATCAATGAAAGTTTATATTGACGATATGTTAGTTAAATCCCTGCGAGCAGAGGACCACTTGAAATATTTGCAGGAAATGTTCGACATACCGAAGAAATACAATATGAAGCTGAACCGGAGAATTATGCATTCAGGGTCAAATCCGAGAAGTTCCTTGGGTTCATGGTGTCCAACCGAGGGATTGAGATCAATGCCAATAAAATCAAAGTTATAGAAGACATCACCGTGGTGGACAGTGTCAAGGCCGTCCAAAGGCTAACCAGGTGCATAGCCTCCCTGGACCGGTTCATATTGAGGCCTTTCAATAAGAGCCACTGTTTCATCTTGTTATTGAAGAAGAAGAATAACTTTTCTTTCACCCCAGAATGCCAACAAGCCTTGGAAGAACTCAAACGGTACATTTTGAGTCTACCCTTGCTCCATACTCCGAAGGCGGACGAGCAGCTGTACATATACTTGGTGGTATCCAAGTAGCGGTAAGTGGAGTCTTAGTCAGGGAAGAGCAAGGTAAGAAATTTCCTATCTATTATGTTAGTAGAACTCTAGGCGAGGCCGAAACAAGGTACCCTCACCTAGAAAAGTTGGCGCTCGCTTTTCTAAGCGCCTCTAGAAAGTTAAAGCCATATTTTCAATGCCATCCCATATGCGTCGTAAATTCTTACCCACTAAGGAACATAATGCATAAGCTCGAGCTCTCAAGCCAGTTGAAAAAATGAGCCGTAAAAATGAGCAGGTAAGATATCGAATATCGACCCTGAACCGCCATTTAATCACAAATTTTAGCAAACTTTGTGGCCGACTTTACGCCAACCTTAATACCCGAAATCAAAAAGGAGTTGTTGCTAACCTCAGGGACTTCCTCGAGAATCTGGACCCTCTTTATAGATGGTGCCTCGAACGCAAAGGGGTCCGGACTCGGCATCATGTTGAAGCCGCCTACGGGTAACGTAATCAGGCAATCTATTAAAATTGTGAAATTGACTAACAATGAGGCCAACTATGAGGCCATAATTACAGGTCTCAAATTTGCTAAAAGCCTGGGGACCAAAGTGGTCGAAGCTAAGTACGACTCCCTCCTTGTGGTAAATCAAGTCAACATGACGTTCCAAGTAAAAAAAGAATGAATGCAAAGGTATTTAGAAAAATTACAAGTAACTATGCATCGATTCAAGGAATGGACCCTACGACACGTACCCCGAGATCAAAATAGCGAAGCCGATGCTCTGGCTAACTTGGGTTCATCGGTTGATCAATGAATTCAGCCCAGGAACGGTCGTACAGCTCATGAAATCGGTAGTGGAAGAAGGTCATGCGAAATAAACTCAACAAGTTTAACTTGGGATTGGAGAAACAAGTATATAGACTACTTGAAGACTAGGAAGTTGCCCTCAGATCCTAAAGAATCGAGAGATATACGCACGATGACGGCCAGGTTCAGCCTGTCCGAAGGTACTCCATTCAGAAGAACGTTCAGTGTCCTGCTCGTTATATGCTTGGGGCCGGGAGACATCGAATATGTTTTGAGGGAAGTTCACGAATGCACTTTCAGAAACCATCGGCAGCAGAATCTTTGGTTCGTAAGATAATCAGAGCCGGCTATTACTGGATCGACATGGAGAAAGATGCAAGGGACTTCGTATGAAGATGCCACGGTTGTCAGAGGCATGCACCGAGGATCCATATTCCCCTAGAGATACTACATTCAGTCTTGTCACCTTGGTCGTTCATGAAGTAGGGAATAAACGTTGTCGGTCCCCTACCATGGCACCCGGTAAGGCTTAATTCATATTATTTATGAACGATTATGTTTCTAAGTGGGTCAAAGCTCAAGGGTTCGAGAAAGTCCGGGAAAAAAAAGTCGTCGACTTCATTTGGGACCACATAATATGTCGGTTCAAAATTTCGGCCGTAATAGTATGTGATAACGAAAAGCAGTTCATCGACAGCAAGGTAAACAAATTTTTCGAAGACGATAAGATCAAAAAGATCTTGTCAACACCCTATCACCCTATTGGGAATAGACAGGAAGAATCAACAAACAAGACCATATTTCAAAACCTAAAGAAAAAGTTGATTGATGCCAAAGGGAAATGAAAGGAAATTCTGCCCGAAGTATAGTTGGCATACCGTACAACCTATAAATCTAGTACCGAGGACACTTTGTTTTTATTGGTCTATGGTACCAAAGCACTAATACCTCTCAAAGTAGGAGAACCGAGCCTCAAGTTGATATGTGACCGAGCAATCAAATAGTGAGGCCATGAGCACGAGCCTGGAACTATTGGATGAAAGGCGCGAGGCTGCCCTAGTCTTGTTACCCGCTCAGAAGCAGAGGATAGAAAGGTATTACAACCAAATATCCAACCTCCGACACTTCAATATCAGGGACTTAGTGTTAAGAAAATTAACACTGCACACCTGGAATCCAAACAAAGGGAAGTTGTGGCCAAATTAGGAAGGACCATATTGAGTCATCAGGATTACCGGTGAAGGTTCAAACAAAGTCGAGGCAGGATACCAAAATGGCCTCGAAATGAACAAAAAATATGTACAAAATACAAAAACTAAAAAATCCTAAGGCATTCACGCTTGGTATTCATCGGAGCCCGATTCGTCACCAAGACCATCGGAATCTTCAGATTCTTCGGAGCCCTCCTCACCTTCGAGTTCAGCTAGATTTTTTGCCTCGACCTCAAGTCTTTTTGCCTCCTCGATCTCGGCAGATAGGTCGAAGCCTCGGGCATAGATCTCTTCGAGGGTCTCCCTTCGAGATAACCGCCTCACGTACTTAACAGTGGTCTTCAGGCGGGCCTCGGTTGCTTTGACTTCGACCTTATATTGAGCTACCATCTCATCAGCATCGGCCGAGGTTATCTCCAACTTGGACCTTATTACTTCAAGCTCTTTACTAAGGTGTCCCGTTCAGCGATGGATGATCCCACTTGTGTTCGGAGATCATCATTTAGTTGAGCCTGTTTATCAGCTTTCCCCTTCATCACCCGAAGCTGAACCTCTACAGAAGAGAGCTTCACCTGGGAGGTTTCCTTCTTCAAGACCAGCAGATTCATCTTGCTTTTTCACTGGTCGACCATCACTTGGATTTCGTCCATCTCGTTTCGGAGTTCGTCGATCTTCTGCTGGACCTGCGAGGTATTGTCATTAGCTACCGTAACCGGTTCCTTGTTTCTAACTTCAAAAACGTTTACCTTTTCAAGCAAGTCGGTGTGCTCCCGCCTTAGGACCGATGCCTCTTTTTGATCCCCATCTAATTCGGCCTGAAGGTTCTTAATGACCCTTTCTTGTTGGTCGATGAGAAGCTTGTACATATCCCTATTTTGGCAAGCTCCTTGACCTCAAGCTCGAGCTGATTGACCTCAACCTCGTACCGAAGGAAGCTCTCGTGATGAAGTACCAGGGCCTGCAAAAAGATGAAAAAAGTGAGAAATATCAAAACCTAAGAAAATTTTGAAGGAGAGTAATGATGCCTTACCCGGTTTAGCACTTGTTGCGCCTCATTGAAAAGGCACGACACGTTCACCTCATCCATTTTTGCCTGGTCCTCCTCAGTCACCAGGCATTGGAGGTAGCTATCTATCCCCCACAAGAGCAGACAAAACCTGACATCCTCTGGTCGTTCAAAATAACTGATCTCTTACGACTGGGGTCCACACTCGGAGTAGGAAACTGGTTGATCACTTTCGGGCTCGAACTCGGCCCGCCAGCTTCCGAGGATGTGTCCTTCTTCAAAACTTTCAGGTCCCCCAACCCGGAGAAATCTTCCAATGCGGAAAAGTCCACACCATTGAAAAAAGAGTGAAAGGGATCGTCCGCGTCGTTGACTCCTCATTAGACATCTCATTTCTTTCTTGAGCCTCCTCGAGCATGGACTCTGTATAGGAGGGAATCCCTGAAATCTCTATTATACCGGGAGCTTCCTTCAGAGCGGAGCCAACATCCTAGGGAGTCTCACCCTGGGTCCCCACATCGAGATCATGAGTTCCCCCTCAGATGCCTCATGCTCCCCGGGAAAGGTCGTCCCATGGGTAACAAAAATGAGCTCATCCTCCGGCTCGTCCCTCAGCCGGAGGAGAGAGTCGGAGTCTGGCACCCCCGATCTAGATCTCTTCCTGGTCTTGCGGGCCACCCTCTTATTTTGTTTCTTCACCTTAGAGCCTGGGGAGCCCGAAGGTTTATCTTTCTTTTCATCTTTTCCTCCACAGTAGCTAACAGAGGGATTAACGGACAAGGACACGTCCTTGTCCCCTTCCAAAGGCCTATGTTTGGAGGTCTTAGGCGAAAACAGAGGGAAAGGAAAGTCAATATGATGAAATATAGAAACATGGTAAAGAAGCCATACCATGAGAATAGACCTCCCATCGGCCCTTCGAGAGACTGCGCCATGCGCGCTCGGAGTACGTCATCTAAGTACAGATTCCCTCGATCCATTCCTTTAGTCAGGGGACCGCATTTGGAACCCGGGCGACAACTGCACAACCACAAGTATGAATGAGAAGAAAGAAATTGAAGGAAAATAAAATATTTGATGCTTAAAGAGAGATTGCACTTACGCGATGCATTCCACTTCTCAAGGAATGACATGTATTCAGGAGGAATCAAGTCTTCGGTATTCACCCGAATAAAGCATCCCTGCCAGCCCTGGTCTATGTTTTCGTCGATACTCAAAAAGGGGGCCTTGCTGGCCCGGCCGGTAAGCTCGATCAGTCCCCCTCGAAAAATTCGGGGAATGTATAATCGAAGCAGATGATCGATCGTGAACCAACGAGTCTTGGTCTTGTTCATGAAGTAGTGAAGGAGGACCACGATCCTCCATAACAATGGATTGCTCGAGGCACACCTTGTACCTCTTGCAAAAGTCCAGAACAATCGGGTCCACCAGGCCCAGTGTGAAGGGGTAAGTGTAAACACTTAAGTATCCTTTCACATGGGTAGTAATGGCATCCTCGGGTTCGGGGACTACTACATCCCTGCCTTCCCAATTGCAGTCCTTTCGAACCATGGAAAGAATTTCTTCCGTCATGGAGCATATGTACCTTGATGCTCCTTCACCCCAGTCCTGTTTACGTGAGGGTTTCTCGACCTTAAAGTCGTCTTCAATTGAGAAGCCTCGGGAATGAACACTTTCAAAGGAGGCTCGTGGGCCGGTTCATCGGCAGCCACCTTAGGGGAAGCCGTTTCGAGGGCAACTACTTCAGGAGCAATTGCCATAGTACCAGCGGTCGGTTGGGAAGATGAAGAGGCAACTTGTTGAGGAAAACATTTGGATGTTTTGGCCATTGTTACCTGGGAGATGTTTGAAAATTTGAAGAAAGAATGCAAAGTTTTGAAAGAACGAGTTTTGAAGACGAAAAAAGAGTATAAATATTTGAAGGAAATCTGGGTAAAAACCTCGAAATCACTATGAAAATTGAAGAACAAGGATGAAGATATGAAGGTTTGGAAGAAGTTCGATGATAGCCGGAAAGATCTTAGGTCATAGCTTGGTCGAAAAGTAGGAAAAGGACAATGAATGGAGGCTTTTATAGGGAAACAAGTGACGCTTCGCATTCGGTGGCAACCAACAGATGAGTGACACGTGTCCTAAGTCAGAACGACGCGATTGATGGGACGTTTTGGCTCCTTCATCATAATGTGAAGGAAGGAACCGAAGAACATCTGTCGTTTCCCCATAATTTTGGAAACCCTACTCTCAAAGAAACAAGGGGACTATCTGTACACGGGTAAACCCGAGCCCAATGAGCACCCGGATTTCCCGCTGAGGTAAATGGAGCAGGGACGTGATTGTGTAACGACCCGGCCGGTTGTTTTGAGAGTTAGAGCCTCGATCCCCTACTAATTGCTTTCCCCATATTTATGTCTGCTATTGTGACTTGCCGGGATGATTGGTTTTGAGTTTCAGAGTGTTTTGGGACACTTAGTCCCTAAATGAGAGTTTAAGTCTTAAAGTTTGGACCGAAATCGAAAATGTGTGAAGACGGTTCTGGAATGGAATTCCGTCGGTTCCAGAATAGAATTTTTCCGATTCCGTTAGCTTCGTTGAGTGATTTTGGGTTTAAGAGCATGCCCGAAATGTGTTTTGGAGGTCCGAGTAGATTGAGGCTTGAATTGGCGAAAATTTAGAACTTTGGCGATTTCGACCGGTAGTGGAAATTTTGATATCGAGACATGAATGGAATTACGGAAGTGGAGTAGGTTCGTTGTGTCATTTGTGACTTGTGTGTAAAATTTGAAGTCACTCGGACTAGGTTTGATGTGCTTCAGTGTCGTTTGTAGAATTTGGAAAATTCTAAGTTCCTTAGGCTTGAATCCGTGCTTAATTCATCTTTTTGATGTTGTTCGATGTGGTTTGAAGGGTTGACTAAGTTTGTATGGTGTTATAGGACTGTTTGGTATGTTGGGTTGAGGTCCCGGGGGCCTCGGGTGTGTTTCGGACGCTTAACGGATCGAAAGTTGGACTTAGAAAAATTCTAAGTTTTGCTGATTCTGGTGTTTCGCACCTGCGGAAGGGAGGCCGCAGGTGCGGAGTTAGGCCTGGTCAGCTGGGCTCGCAGGTGCAATGGTTAGTCCGCAGAAGCGGAAGCGCATGTGTGGTCCAGTGCTCGCAGATGCGGTCCCAGCCCAGTTAAGTGGATTTCGCACCTGTGATGGTTCGTCCGCAGGTGCGGTCCTGGGTCCGCAGATACGGATATCACTGGGCTGAAGAGGGCAGAATCGAGGGCAAATGCTCATTTCACCCAAATTCGATTTTGAGCTCGGGAGAAGGCGATTTTTTGAGGGTTTTGAAGAGGAAGACATTGGGTAACGATTCCTAACCCTATTTCGATCATATTTCATCAATCTATTGTAGTTTTCTTCATTTAATAAAGGAATTTGAGTGAGAAAGTGGGAATTTAGGGGAAAAGTTCCCCAATCAAATTTCTGAGTTTTGAACGGGTTTTAGACATCGGATTTAGATAATTTTTATAAGAGTGATCTCGTGAGTGAATGAGTGTTCTAAATTGGTAACTTTTACCCGATTCCCAATCGTGGGCCCGAGGAGACTTTTTGGGCGTTTTTTCTATTTTCACTCCTTAGTTTGGAATTCATTATCTAAAGTAGTTACTTGTAGTTATATTTACATTATGCAATTAATTTGATTAGATTTGGTCCATTTGGAGTTGGATACTTGTGGCAAGAGAGCAGTTTTGAATTTATTTGAGCGGTTCGAGGTAAGTGGCATGCCTAACCTTGTGTGGGGGAACTTCCCCTTAGGGTGTTTGGTACTGTTTGATGTATGAGTGTCGTGTACGTGAGGTGACGAGTATGTACACATGCTATTTTTGTAAAATTCTCGTTTTTCTTCTAAATCATAAACAGTTTTCCTTTGAACTGCACTACTATATTTAATTACCTTGTTTAGATTAGGAAATCATTCCTACGTGTTTTGACAGTCTACTTGAAATTTCTGCGCAACATGTTTTAGGTAGATTTACATTTTTCCTTGGTTGCATTTAGTCTAAGTTGTACATATAAATGTTGTAACTGTTATGTCATTGTTGAGCTATATATTTACTTTAGGACTACTGACGTATTCCAGGAGATCCCTCAGCACTGCATATTTATTTTGGGACTACGTATGTATTTCGGGAGATTCCCCTGTCTTGCATATTTACTTTGGGACTATGGACGTATTCCGGGAGATCCCCCAGCACTGCATATTTACTTTGGGACTACGGACGTATTCCGGGAGATCCTCATGTACTGCATAATTATTTCAGGACTACGGGACGGTATCCCGGGAGATTTCCATGTTGAAATTCCTTGTTCTGAGCCGAGGGCTTCTTGACTTATATTACTGTGAACTTCCTTAACCATTTTACTGTAGAATATAATTATGTCTCTTGCTGCTTTAGTTTATTATAATTACACTGGTAGGGCCGTGACCTGACCTCGTCACTACTCGACCGAGGTTAGGCTTGGCACTTACTGAGGATCATTGTGGTGTACTCATGCTCTTTCCTGTACATGTTTCTCGTGTGCAGATCCAGGTAGGAGCTATCAGCCTCGGGTTTAGTGCGTGCTTGCTGATTCAGGAGACTTCAAGGTACTTCTGCTCGCGTTCGCGGACCTCAGAGTCCCCTTTTATTCCCCAACTTAGAGATTTTTCTTTTGTTTTCTTCAGACATGTTGTATAAAGCTATGTGGACTTGTATAAGCTTGTGATTAAAAACATGCCGGGTTTTGGGAGTGATGTTATTGTATATGTCGAGTGGCACTATCCTTGCTTATTAAATTATATTGTTTTGGCTTTTATCTTTATGTTTCCTTTCTTTTTCCGCAATAATAGGCTTACCTAGTCGTAGAGACTAGGTGTCATCACGACATCTTACGGAGGGGTAAAATAGGTTGTGATAGACTATAAGGAATTAGAATCAGATCCAGGAGCCTCTTGTATCAGGGCTCAAGCAAAAAACCTGCCCTCGGAGCCATCAGGACCACGCCCTCCGCGTCCAATTCGAGTCCAAAGACTTCAGAGAGCATTACCAAGCCACCACCCACGTCTGACAAAGGGATGTGATATTTGTGTCCAACTGGATATCACGGTGTGAATCTCGACTTGTATCAACAAAAAATCAGTGACTAACCGGAAGATTTTTTACTTTTCTTAGAATTGTATCTAAGGTAAAACTCCTCTACTATATATAAAGGAGAAGCTAATTATTCATTTGACACTCTATAACACGCGTACCAAGGCAATATACTTTTGCTCTCTCTCTTTCTAAAAGTTATTCAAAGTTCTTGTTTTTGTTTATAAGTTCTGTTAGTAATCTGTATTGTTGTAAAATAAAACAATAATAATTTCTAAAAAATACAGAAACAGTAAGAAACCTCACTAGCGCGGGCTCTAGCGCAGGATTAGTGCGGCCGCGCTAGTGGAATATACCAGGGACAGTGAGAAACCTGACTAGCGCGACCACTAGCGTGAGTTGAGCGCGGGCGCTCTAGTCCAGGCGTCCTTAGTTTTTTCTATGAAAAATAATATAAGAATAAACCGAGCCCACTGAATACACAATGTGTCCTTAAGGAAATTATTCCCCTCAAGTACCCGAGGTGTTGGAATATATCCTCCCAGGATAGAACGATTTAACTCACCAGCGTATCGGTACCTAAAATGTCAGTGAACAGCAAACCACCCGAAGGCTGTAAAACACACTGGAATATTTTGTGCAAAAGAAGAAGAAGAAGATCAGAAAATTTAGTAAGTAAAAATTCTAGGATTCAAAGTATATTTATAGCCAATTTAGTATTGTTTCTGAAAAGGTTTTGCAACCTTTCAGAACAGCCATAGGTGTTGGAACATGTGTGAATCCTTTCAGAACAACCATAGCTGTTTTGAACAGGTATGAATATTGCGGGAAATTTAAAAACGGATTTAAAATAATCTGGGAAAGAAAACGGGCCGGGCCGGACCGGTTGGCGGGTCATTCCAGATTTGAAACTTTTCCATTAATTAATTTAATTAATTAATTAAATAATTTGAAAGGAATTTTGTCCAAAATGATTAATCAATCAATCGATCTTTGACAAATCCAAATCCAAATATGAATCCGAATTCGAAGCCGAAGACGAAGCCGAGCCGGGCGAGCGACGACGACGACGACGACGCGAGGCTTGCCTTGTTCTCAACTCTTTAAGAGCTAGAAGAAGATCTTCTCTATATATACACATGTATTTTCTTTCCTTCTTCCAGTGAGGGACTAAGTGCACTAATTCAAAATTTCATTTCCCTCCATTTCTTTTCCCACCATTTTTCATTCACTCACTTTAAGGTACACCAAGCTTAAAATTAAGCTAGACTAAGCTTAAAATTAAGCTACACTAAGCTTAAAGACCAACAATCCCCCACATGAACGGGGAATGGCTATAAAATAAAGAAATGCACGGACGTGTGTGTGTTTTACATGCAAGAATTAATTGCATCTGGATAAGTAGGTTTCCCTTTGAACTTTTCGTAGTGAACTTATATCGGATATACTCGGTCAATCGGTATATTTGATATCTTTGAACCGTCGAGCTTTGTTGTATACCTAGATAACATAAGTCACACAATCAATTCTTAACCATCTATGGGTCTCACGGTTGTGTTCGTTTCAGCCATGA
>ML385255.1:1021-75208 GCA_005239525.1 Nicotiana knightiana | reverse complement strand
AATCCCCCACATGAATGGGGAATGGCTATAAAATAAAGGAATGCACGGACGTGTGTGTGTTTTACATGCAAGAATTAATTGCATCTGGATAAGTAGGTTTCCCTTTGAACTTTTCGTAGTGAACTTATATCAGATATACTCGGTCAATCGGTATATTTGATATCTTTGAACCGTCGAGCTTTGTTGTATACCTAGATAACATAAGTCACACAATCAATTCTTAACCATCTATGGGTCTCACGGTTGTGTTCGTTTCAGCCATGAACACCGCCTGGTTTCGTGAGTTCTTAGAGAATGGGCCTTTACTTTAATTCCCCTTGAAGCGGCTTACACTTCACACTCACATAGGTGATTCCTAAACGTGTAATCCTAAAGACACACTATTTGGTCATATCCTTCCATACTTAACAAATCATTAAAAAGCTTTAAGCTTTATTGGCTCATCAAAAAGCCTTAATGCTTTACCTTTATTTCTAAACATTGTCTTCATCACGAGAATGATTGAGTTATTTGAAAATGTCGAACCGTCATTCATAACTTTGTTTGATCTCTTTGAGCCTAGCTCTTGGGATCTCCAGTCTGCTAGGTAGAGTTACCGCCATGATGACTTGTCTTAGGCCTTAACCCCATTCCCTTTGATGATCTTTCAACTGCCTCTCTAGATAGGCCTTTTGTAAGTGGATCTGATACATTATCTCTTGACTTTACGTAGTCAATTGTGATAACACCACTAGAGAGTAGTTGTCTAACGGTGTTATGTCTCCGTCGTATATTATGAGATTTTCCGTTATACATAACGCTCGTTGCCCTGCCTATTGTCGCTTGACTATCACAATGTATACAAATAGGTGCCAAAGGTTTGGGCCCAAATGGAATATCTTCCATGAAATTCCGGATCCATTCAGCTTCTTCACGAGCCCTATCTAAAGCTATGAATTCAGATTCCATTGTAGAACGAGCAATGCACGTTGTTTGGATGATTTCCAAGACACTTCTCCACCCCCAATTGTGAAAACATATCAACTCGTGGATTTAACTTCAGATGATACGGTGATCTAATTTGCATAACTATATCCCTCGATCACGGAGGGATATTTGTTATAATGCAAATCATAGTTTTGGGTATGTTTCAGATACCCCAAAACTCGTTTCATTGCCATCCAATGTATGTGATTGGGATTACTTGTAAATCGACTCAGTTTGCTAATAGCACATGCTATATCCGGTCGCGTACAATTCATGATATACATCACACTTCCCAATACTCTAGCATAGTCCAGCTGTGAGTCACTTTCACCTTCATTCTTTTGAAGTGCATAACTCACGTCAATTGGAGTCTTGACAATTTTGAAATCCAAATACTTGAACCTGTCAAGTACTTTTTCAATGTAGTGAGACTGTGATAATGCTAGACCTTGTGGAGTTTTGTGAATTCTGATTCCTAAGATCACATCATCAACTCCTAAGTCTTTTATGTCAAATTTGCTAGCCAACATGCATTTTGTAGCATTTATATCTGCCATACTTTTGCTCATTATCAACATGTCATCAACATATAAACAGACAATGACTTCATGACCTGAAGTGTTTTTAATGTAAAAACATTTATCGCACTCGTTGATTTTAAAACCACTTGCCAACATTGTTTGGTCAAATTTGACATGCCATTGTTTGGGTGCTTGTTTAAGTCCATAAAGCGACTTAACAAGTTTTCACACTTTCTTTTCTTTACCAGGAACCACAAAACCCTCAGGTTGTTCCATGTAAATTTCTTCCTCCAATTCTCCATTTAAGAAAGTTGTTTTAACATCCATTTGATGGATTTCAAGACCATACACGGCTGCTAATGCCACTAATATCCTAATAGATGTTATCCTCGTTACTCCTGAGTAAGTGTCAAAGTAATCAAGGCCTTCCTTTTGTCTATAGCCTTTGACAACAAGTCTTGCCTTATGTTTATCAATAGTGCCATCAGCTTTCATTTTCTGTTTAAAGATCTGTCACACCTGCTTTTCTACCCCCCAAAAAATGTATGTTATTGGATTGTTGTGGGTTAAAGAGTTTTTCCAATTAAAGTGACAATTTTGAAATAGGGATTATTTTGTTATTCAGAGTCGCCACTTGGAATTGATTTTTTGGTGTTCCAAGTTACCTTTTATTTGAATCCCTAGTCAAAGGAAGGTTTGACTCTTTTATTATTGGTCTGCGAAAACAAATTCCGGATAAGAAATTCTGTTGATCGGGGAGAAGGTGTAAGGCATTCCCCGAGTCCCGTGGTTCTAGCACGGTCGCTTTATTGACTTAAACTTGCATTGAATTAATTCTGAATAAACTGTGCTTTATTAGTTTCTATGTTTTACTTGTCCGCCTTTATTTCTTGATTATTAGAAAAACTAAAGAAAATTTTGAATAATAAGATGTCGTAACCACACTACGCAAGTGAATGTGTGATCGAAACGAAATATATTAATTTTATCATAACAGCACTACGCAAGCGAATCCGCAGTTATGACAAGAATTATTAGCACATTATTACTTTTTTTTAAAAAGAAAGTTACTACACTTGATGAAATTAATTTTTTTTTAAATTTATTAAAAGTTACGCAAGCGAATCCGCGATTATGAGAAATAACTAGATTATAAATTAACTAAAATTAATGGATAAGGTATGAGATTATTCGATTAGTTTATTGAATGTTATGAAAGCGTTCCTACTATTTGCCTAGCGTTCAAATTAATAACAAAAATGCTTAAACTTTTTTATTACTTATTCGACCAAAAAAGGGAACAAAATATGACATCATTAAAATTATTTTTTAACTAATGCAAGACATTAAACCTGGGAAAAGCTTATGCTAAACTTCATAGTTTTAGGCCACTTATTTTATTTAACAAAAGACAAATTATTGATTTTAAGAAAAAGCTCGCTTACTTTTATTGTTATTGAGCCTACAGATTTTATCTTGTTTAGCCCATGTTGCTTAAGAGCCTCAATGAAAAATACAGCACAAAGTGACAAGTATTCTTCTAAGCCCAAATTGCTCGTCACGATGATGTCCAAATTAAAATCATTTTTTGTAAAGAGAAACTCACATACTAATTATTATCTTTGCTCTTTCACCTCCTAAATCAATTTATTTCTTAAGGACTAACATAATATTTCTACTTATTTACACCAACATGGTACAACTCATTAGTAACGTAAACACCTTAAGCATTTGGATCCACTTTCATAATTACAAATCGCAACTACATATAAAAACTACAAAAAATGGTAATCCTTTAGCGATAAAGAAAAGAACTATATAATACCATTATGTTGACTATAATTTAAAGCATCAAAACATTTGAAGCTAGAAGTCTTTCCCAGATAATTATACATGAACCTTAAAAGTAACTCACATAAAGATCCCAAACTAAACGAACATGGCTAAAAAATGAGGTTTTTATCTTTTCCTCAAACTAAGTAAACTTAACAAAATGCAATTTTAATTATATATATAAAGAAGAAACGATAATTTAACCAGTTTCTAACATATTTACATGATGATAACAGTAATATAACATTCATCTTGAAACAAAACCAAATCTAACATGTTCCATCAACCAAACTGGGATCGAATACTCCTTATTATCATCAAGAATCTGCAATATAAGGATTTGAAAGTTACCTGGTTTGCAGAATGATAAAAATACAACAGTGCAGCAACAAAAATTCAGCAGCAAATACAGCAGAAACAACAACAATTCAAGTGTTAAGACAACCCAGAAAACTCAACAAAGATGCTTGAAACTAGTAGCTATTAACCTCACACATTGCCTAATAGATGTTTCTATTTTTGTCAAAGTTTTTGCACTAAAAAAAAAATACTCACCAAGGTCTGAAATTTCAGCTTGCTATATATATTAAGCTGCTGATTTTTCTCAAGGTTATATGTCTTTTTAGAGTGTAAAAGATGATCTCTCCATGTAAAATAGAGTGTTCAAAATCTCCCCTAAACTGAAAGAAAGACCCTCCCTTTATAGGAGAGGAGAGGAATGATTTCATTCTGAAAATCTGTTCAAAGGACAGATTTTTCCAACACTATTCAAAGGACAACTCTTTGGTAAAAAAATCTGTCTAAAGAATAGTACTCCTACCAAACATGGACAGTACTTTGGAGTATTATAACTCCAAAACAGTCCCAAATAGTAAAAAGAAAATCAAATACGGACCCTACACTCAAGTATTCTACTACCCTCACAAACTAATATCAATAGCATCCCCTAGTGATTTTGAACAAATCACCAAATAGATAATTGCATTGAACTACAAACAAACTGAAAAAACAGAACTAGAACCTCAAGATTTCAGCAACTTAACAGATAATTAACTAGGACAATAGCTTAAGCAAAGGAGCAACTAATTGACAAGTGATTCTGCCAGAAAGATGAAACTTAGTCGATTAGCATGACGAATTAAATATGAATTACAGAACAACAATTATAAGCTAAAAATTAATGCACTTCAATCCTAAAACTAAATGTGAAGCTAAACAAAGTACATGTTAACCATGAAACAAAATAGTGAGATTAATATTCTAAATGTTGAAAAAATCAAAAGATAGAGTAAACGTGAAGCAAATGATCACTAATAGAATTAAACTAAAAAAACTACAAATCGAACACAAAAGAAAACACAAAATCAGAGACATGGGTAAAAGGATTCAAGATTTTACCACACAAGGGAGGTCACTGCTAACCCGAGCAATACGGAGGTGCCAGGGACCTCGAGCGACAACTGTCTGACCTTGAAACCCTTATTTCATTCCGGCAAATGCTAAAACAAAGGAATTCCAGCATTATGCCGAAAGGAAAAGAGGGTTCTTGGGTCGAAGGAAACAAGGACAGAGATGTGGTGGTGGCAGATCCGGCGGGAAGCGGTGTTGCCGGAGTGGGGGGAAGATGGCGGCGGTCGGGTTTTGGATGTAAAATTAAAGGGAAAGTGTGGATCTCCTAGATATCTACATGTCTATGTGAAGTTTGTGGGGCGGGTGGTTGGTTTTCCATGAAATCAAAGAGAGGAATAAAGGGGCGGCTACGTAGGGTTTCGATTTCATAGAATTAGAGGGAGGTTTCGAAGGTTTGGGGCTTAGATTCGGAGAGAGGGTAATGAGATGAAGAGAAAGGTGTAAGATGGGTGGTGTTTGGAGCACGGCCATCACCGGTGGCGAATTCCGGCGGGCGGCAGATGGCGGTGGGGAGTGTGGCCGGTAGAGGAAGAGTGGGAGAGTGGGGAGAGAGGAAAGAAAGAGAGGAAAGAAAAGAATAGGAGAAAAATGGGGGAAATTTTCGGGTATTAAGGGCTTTAAATACCTTGGGTGTGGATGATTTTGGACCATTAGATCAAGAGAGGTTGGATGGCTGAGATTTGATCTCTGATTCAATAAGCAAAATAACGTAGTTTCAAGGAAAAACTACGTTCGATTTGAGCTCTTTCTTGGCCAGCCACTTAATGGACCGGGCATGGCCGAATTGGCTCAAGTTTTGGGCCAATTTTGCTCAATTTTAATTGAAATACACTAGCCCAATTCCTTAAACCTTAATCATCTTATTTAGTCCTAGAACAAATATACAAGTAGAAAGAAAAATCTTTTTGGGATATGTATAATTTAAAGATGCAAACTAATATATACAAATAAAAGGTAAAAAATATTTTTGGTATTTTTAATAAAGGAATGCAAACAAAAATGCACAAACAATTAAAAATCATCCAAATACTAGTATTAAAAGCATGCAAAAATTAGGTATTCACAGATCCATTTCGAACCTGAAGGCTTATTTCCAGGAGGAAGATCAACCAATTCCCATGTATGGTTATCCAAAATTGATTGAATCTCACTATTGACTGCCTCTTTCTAAAATGCTGAATCAGAAGACGACATAACTGCTTTAAAAGTTTCAGGATCATTTTCAAGCAAGAATGTCACAAAATCTGGTCCAAGGGAAGTAGATGTTCTTTGACGTTTGCTATGCCTTGTATCTTCTACACTTGGAGTATTTTCCTTTGGTTCTTCCCGAGGTCGTTTAGGTCTTTCACTTAACAACTTGCATTCAATTTTATACGAATAAATTCTTTCAAAGAATTCAGCATTATCTGATTCCATTACCGTATTAACATGAATCTCGAGATTATCGGATTTATGGACCAAAAATCGACATGCTTTACTGTTTGTAGCATATCCAATGAAAACGCAATCTACTGTTTTTGGTCCGATTTTAACCCTTTTAGGTAAAGGAACTTGTAGATTTGCTAGACACCCCCACACTTTTGATATATTTCAAGTTGGGTTTTCTACCTTTCCATTTTTCATATGGAATAGATTGCATTTTGTTGTGGGGTACTCTGTTGAGTATTCGGTTAGCTTCCCCCCACAAACTCTGCGGTAATCCGGAACTTATTAATAAAGAATTCATCATTTCCTTTAATGTCCGATTTTTCCTTTCCGCAATTCCGTTGGATTGAGGTGTGTAAGGTGCAGTAGTTTGATGGATAATTCCATATTCCGAACATATTTCTGCAAATGGAGATTCATATTCTCCACCTCTATCACTTCTAATCATTTTGATCTTTTTATTCAATTGATTCTCTACTTCATTATTGTATTTCTTAAATGCTTCAATTGCTTCATCCTTACTATTAAGCAAATGAACATAACAATATCGAGTGCAATCGTCAATAAAAGTAATAAAATACTTTTTCCCACCTCGAGATGGTGTCGACTTCATATCGCAAATGTCAGTATGAATTAAGTCTAAAGGATTTGAATTCCTTTCAACAGACTTATAAGGGTGTTTTACAAACTTAGATTCAACACATATTTGACATTTCGATTATTACACTCGAATTTAGGCAATACTTCTAAATTAATTAACTTTCGCAAGGTTATATAATTGACATGTCCTAAACGAATATGCCATAAATCATTTGACTCCAACAGATAAGAAGAAGCTGAAATTTTGTTCATAGTATCAACAACCATTACATTGAGTTTGAAAATGCCCTCCGTGAGGTAGTCTTTTCCAACGTACATTTCATTCTTGCTTACAACAACTTTATCAGAAACAAATACACATTTGAATCCATTATTTACTAGTAAATAAGTAGAAACTAAATTCTTCTTAATAATAGGAACATGAAGAACGTTGTTGAGTGTTAACACCTTGTCGGAAGTCATCTTTAGGAAAATCTTCCCATAACCTTCAATCTTTGTTGTTGAGTTATTTCTCATGGAAATCTCTTCTTCGGGACCAGCAGTAGAGTAAGTAGCAAATGCTTCTTTGACAGCACAAACATGTCGAGTGGCTCCGGAGTCAATCCGTCACTCCTTCGGATTTCCAACTAAGTTGCATTCCGAAAGCATTGCACAAATATCATCAATGACATCATTCTTCTCCACTATGTTGGCATGTCCCTTCTTCTTATCCTTTCTCGGGAAGCGACAATCAGGGGCTTTGTGACCAACTCTTCCACAATTGTGGCAGTTGCCCTTGAATTTCTTTTTGTTCTGCTCCTTAGTCTGTCCAGAAGATCTCTTCCTCTTCTTACTTTTTGGAGCAGTTTCTTCAACGATATTAGCTCCCATGATCGTTGAATTTCCACGAGACTTCTTCTCGGCTGTTTTGTTGTCTTCCTCAATCTTGAGACGAATCACAAGATCTTCCAACTTCATTTCTTTGTGCTTGTGCTTGAGATAGTTCTTGAAATCTTTCCACGAATGAGGAAACTTTTCAATCATTGCAGCCACTTGAAATGCTTCATTCACGACCATACCTTCAGCAATAAGGTCATGAAAAATAAGTTGAAGTTCCTAAACTTGGGTTCCCATAGTTTTGCTGTATATCATTTTATAGTCTAGAAACTTGGCAACCACGAACTTCTTCAAGCATGCATCTTCTGTCTTGTACTTCTTCTCAAGTGCGTCCCATAATTCTTTCGAAGTATTTATCGCACTGTACACATTGTACAAGTCATCCTCTAAAGCACTTAAAATATAGCCTTTGCAAAGAAAATCTGTCTGCTTCCACGCCTCAACAATCATGAACTTTTCATTGTCCGTCATATCCGCAGCAGGCATTGGAGGCTCTTCACTAGTGAATTTCTCCATACCAAGTGTAATGAGCCAGAAGAACACCCTTTGCTGCCATCCTTTGAAGTTGGCTCTAGAAAATTTCCCCGATTTTTCTGCCGGTGGAACAGCCGTCCGGCTCGACGAGGCTATCGTCGTTGCCGCAACAGTCGCAGAAGAATTTCCGTTATCAATTGCCATTTCTCACTGTCAACAACAGAGGAGTTCAATCAATGGAAAAACCAAAACAGTAAACAATACTGTAATCAACAATAAACAGTATGTATAATAAATAAAAACCGAAGTTTTTATATACTGTTTCACAGAAAATGATGAAGTTTTTATGTTCTTCAAATCATTTTCTGAATTTCAAAATTCCAATGAAGTTTGTATATCTTCAAATCAGAATAGTAAAATTCAGACGGAGTACAAAACACAAAGGTTTTTAATCTCCACAAACATAATACAGAATATAATAAAAATATAATTTCCTTAAGATTGTTAGTAATTTCTATTGTTGTAAAATAAAACAATAATAATTTCTGAAAAATACAGAAACGGTAAGAAACCTCACTAGAGCGGGATTAGCGCAGTCGCGCTAGTGGAATATACTAGGGACAGTGAGAAACCTGACTAGCGCGACCACTAGCGCGAGCTGAGCGCGCGCGCGCTAGTCCAGGTGTCCTTAATTTTTTCTATGAAAAATAATATAAGAATAAACCGAGCCCACTGAATACACAGTGTGTCCTTAAGGAAATTATTCCCCTCAAGTACCCGAGGTGTTGGAATATATCCTCCCAGGATAGAACGATTTAACTCACCAGCGTATCGGTACCAAAAACGCCGGTGAATAGCGAACCACTCTAAGGCTGTAAAACACATTGTAATATTTTGTGCAGAAGAAGAAGAAGAAGATCAAAAAATTTAGTAAGTAAAAATTCTGGGATTCAAAGTATATTTATAGCCAATTTAGTACTGTTTCTGAAAAGGTTTTGCAACCTTTCAGAACAGCCATAGTTGTTGGAACAGGTGTGAATCCTTTCAGAACAGTCATAGCTGTTTTGAACAGGTATTAATATTGCGGAAAATTTAAAAATGGATTTAAAATAATCCGGGAAAGAAAGCGTGTCGGACCGGGTCGCGGGTCATTCCGGATTTGAAACTTTTCCATTAATTAATTAAATTAATTAATTAAATAATTTGAAAGGAATTTTGTCCAAAAAGATCGAAGTCGAGCGAGCGACGACGACGCGAGGCTTGCCTTCTTCTCAACTCTTTAAGAGCTAGAAGAAGAGCTTCTCTATATATACACATAAATTTTCTTTCCTTCTTCCAATGAGGAACAAAGTGCACTAATTCAAAATTTCACTTCCCTGCATTTCTTTTCCCACCATTTTCCATGCACTCTCTTTAAGTTACACCAAGCTAAAATTAAGTTGGACTAAGCTTAAAATTAAGCTACACTAAGCTTAAAGACCAACAAGTTCTTCATAAGAGCTAGCTCGGAACCGAAGGCAGGTTCCTTGTTAAGCCTTTAACCGAGCTCACACTCACTATCATCATCGGTTTGGCTATTTATTTTATCTTTTATTTGCTTATCTAATGTCATTAACCACTCGTATTGAATTAGTCCACATATCCTTAAAATTACATATAAATTAAATTGTTATCCATTTTTAAAGGTGAACAATCACGATTTATGACAACGCAAATTCTGGCCATCAACTTTAAATCTTTAGATTTGTGGCCACATTCTGACGTTTTTTCAAAATTTGGCAACAAATTCTAGCGATCCAAAAGTTTTGCCCGTCAAATTGAATCTGGCTATTCGCCAAGATTTTGCTATCTAATGGTGGGATCAAATCAATTTTTTGTAAAACTTTTTAAAACTAGGTCAAAATTTATACAGTGACTGAAATATTATTTCGTGCAAATCTCTCAAACATGTTTTTAGTTTCTTTATCCATTGGATATTTGAGTTTTTCTAGATAATCAAGATATTGTTGAAGGTCAACCGACGTGTAATTCTAAATTCAGTGGATAATTTATTCGTTCTTCTACCCTTATCTATTTAAATATTACTTTTATATTTTTATCTACACATGGTTTGAACTCATGATATACGATTAATTAACCCACATGTGCTGCGCTCATACTACTGGACTAGAGTCTAGGGAGCATTCAATGTTTGAGTTATTTAGTACTTTTAAATACAACACAAGTGAAGCTTGAATGAGAACTTTCAAAGTTAAAGGAAATAAGATTTTCACGCATATACATTTAAAAAATCGATTTTATACAATTTTTTGACAAAAGAATGTAAACTCCCTTCCACCCCACTAGCTCAGCCCATGGCTCCTTCCATTCACAAGTCACGACCAAGTTTTTGTTTTGTATTGTACTTCGTTAGAATCTGGATGAAGAATTGAAAAAAAAAAAAAAGATTCTCTATGTGGTAATAATATTGGAAATGCTCCAAATAGGTCTACATAATTAATTGATAGCCGAAAAAATATCTTATCTTGTCCCTATTTATTTTTGTTGTGAAAGATCGTGGGTTAACTATCACACAATCATATAAAGTAAATAGAGAAGAAAAATCAACACAAGGTTTAAGTCTAATCCTCGGGGCAGAAGCAGATAGAGTTTTTCACTATGAATGGAAAGAAAAACACAATACAATCTTTAAAATCTCCACCTACAATCCCTATATATAGATCTCAAATAATCTCAAACCTATAAGAGAAAGGTTTCTCAATTTGACAAGGACATAATCCAAGCAACAAATAACAAATCTTCCTACTGGCTTGAATTCTCTTCATCAACAGGAACAAATCTATCAACCTTGCCCTCAGCCCTCGCAAGGATCTACCCATTGCCGCACACATCAACCAAGTCTAGGTAATGCCTAAACTTATTAAGAGACTCAATCTCTTTACCCATAGCACTAATCTGTCGATTTGGTTATGTACTCTGAATAGCTTAGTTATAACACTCAAACGCATCAATGGTATTTGAAACTGCCAAAGCAAATCCCACAGGATTTGTATATCCAAGAAGATTCCCATCAACAACGTTTGCAAACCTTTGCAGTCGGTTGATTGGTCTTTTCTCTCTACCTGTTGCAATACTATATGGTTGTTGTTGCGCAGGTGCATCAACGTTATCATCTTGATCAATATTTTGTAAATTGTGCTTACTCAAAAAAGACAATCCCTTCTCACTCATATGATCAAGTCGCAAGTGCCACAACCGAGATCGATTCTGATCACTTTTCCCAGAAGCTACAGCAACTTCCCCTTCAATTATATTGGCCCGAAGATGATACAATTTAGAATGTAGTTTACTTTTCATGAGTACCATAGAGCCTTTACACACTTTAAGTATTCCATTCTCAGAGTGAAACGTATACCCTTGATTATCCAATGTCGAAGAGAGATCAAATTTCTCTTTATCCGAGGAACATTTCAATACTCAATATTTCTGATAATTCCAACGAACATTCTCAATTTGATGTTACTAATCCCCTGTACTGGTAATGGAATATCATCTCCCATGTAGACAGTCCCACTAATTTGATTGTAAGTTGTAAACCAATTCTTGTTAGACACATGTGAAAAGTAGCACCAGAATCAAGAACCCAAGAATTCTGACCATGACTAGAACTCATAGCACAGACTTTCTCTACATAGTCAATATCATCAGAATTATTGCCATTGTCAACAATATTTGCCAAATTATCTATTTCTGCTTCCCTCTTTTCTCCTTCAGCTTAGGACAATCTCTCTTGTAGTGACCTTGCTTCCCCCACTCATAACAGCTTTACTTCCTTGCTCTAGACTTTGATCTGGCGGTTGACTTTAATCTGTTAGTCATTTTATTGTGTTCTTCCTTTACTCACAAGACCCTCACCCTCAATTTTTCTGCCCGGAAAGCTTGTTTTCAGCTCTCCAGTTTTTTGGTGCATCACTAAATCTTCCAGTGAAATACTATCTTTTTCATATAGCAGCGTATTGGCAAAAGTATCATAAGACAGTGAAAAAGAACATAACACTATCAAGGCCTGATCCTCACTCTCAATTTTGATATTCATGTTCTTAAGGTCCATTATTTGAATTAAACTCATCAATGTGAGTTTTAACAGGTGTACCTTTGTTTATACGGAGATTGTATAATCTCTTTTACAGATAAAGGTTGTTTGTCAGCAATTTCTTAGAATACAGATCTTCCATCTTCCATGCCATTGATGCAGAAGTTTCTTCTACAATTTCCCGAAGAACACTATTTGTAACGCTCATGAAGATCGCACTCAAAGCCCTCTCCTTCTAGTCTGCCTTCTCTGTCTCTTTTATCTCTTCAGGAAAATCCTCATCAATTGCCTTCCATAACTCTTGTAACACCAGGGACGATTTCATCCTAATCTTCCATAGATTGAAACTAGAACCCTCGTCAAATTTCTCTACTTTCGTACTTTGTTGAAGATGATGAAGACATCTTAACTCTAGATTATATGTAGAAACATGAACCTTGCTCTGATACCAATTGTTGCGAAAGATGGTAAATAGAAAAGAAAAATATATATAAGAATTTAACGAGATTCGGCTAAGTCTAATCCTCAGAGCAGAAGCAGAGAGAGTTTTCCTCTATGAATGTGAAGAAAAGCACAATACAATCTTTAGAATACCCACATACAACCCCTATATATAGATACCAAATAGTCTCAAACTTATAAGAAAAAGGTTTCCCAATTTGACAAGGACATAATTCAAGCCGCAAATAACAATTCCGCTGGCATACTTCAGTATTGCCTATTAACCATCTGGTTTTGATAGTAATTAAAAGATCAACAACAAGAATATTTAAGGGGGAAAACAAGGAGTATTAACAAGGAATAAGAGAAAGCTCGAACTATAACTGCTATAAACTTTTTCTTGAGTTCTCATTTAAACGAAGGGTCACGTTTTAATGCAAGTACCAATTTAAACTAGTAATGTTTTTATATTTCTACATCAACCAACTTATTATTAATTTAATTTTTAAAATGGCGTAGCACTATGTGAAAAACTAAATACTCCATTAAAGAATACATCCGAGCTTGGCTCGAGCTTGATTATACTTTATTAATAAAGCCCGGTTGGGCTTGGCTCAATATTATAACAAGCTCGGTATTATAGTAAGTTCAGTTGGATTGGCTTGACGTCTAGGCCTAACTGTAACATAGTAAAATGAAGTAAAAATTGTGTGGGATAATCACTTTTTAAAGTGGTATTTACTTTTTATCCAGCATTTTTAATACTGAGCAAAAGTAGTCACTAATTTATTAAAATTAATATGAAAAGACAGTGTTACCTTTTCTTCTATCTCTTTTCTGTCCATGTTCTCTTCCTTGCACGATCCTTTCTATGGGTAATGCCGGTTCCACTTCTTCCTTCTCTATCGTTATGTTTCAGTTTAACAGTTACCTTAAACTTTTTGCTGTATTGATCCATGAACCTTATAGGTAGTTGTAGTTATGTAATGCATTGGACTGTGTTACTCTTTGACAAAAAGAAAAAAACAAAAAAACTCAAATATATAACACAGTTATATATATTTTGCTAGTCTACCATCTTGCTTATTCTGTCTGAAATGAATGACTGCAACTCTTGGGATTGCTAAGTGTTGTAGTTTGGATGATACGAGATTTCAAAAGTTAAGGACACTTGGTCCAGAACTGTTGTAGTTTGGATGATATGAGATTTCAAAAGTTAAGGACACTTGGTCCAGAACTTAGACTAACAAGCTCAAAAGTTAAGGACACTTGGTCCAGAACTGTTGTAGTTTGGATGATATGAGATTTCAAAAGTTAAGGACACTTGGTCCTTAACTTTGAGTTACAAGTTAAAAAGTAAAGAACACTTAGTCCTGAACTTCAAGTTTCAAGTTCAAAAGTTAAGGACACTTGGTCCTTAACTTTGAGTTCCAAGTTCAAAAGTTAAGGACACTTGGTCCTGAACTTTGACTTACAAGTTCAAAAGCTAAGGACACTTGGTCCTTAACTTTCAATTCCAAGTTCAAAAGTTAATGACACTTGGTCCTGAACTTAGACGTACAAGTTCAAAAGTTAAGGACACTTGGTCCTGAACTTAGACGTACAAGTTCAAAAGTTAAGGACCGGTAGTCCTTAACTTACAGTTACAAGACCAGTCCTTAAGTTTTACTTATAAGTTCAAAAGTTAAGGACGCTTGGTCCTGAAGTTTGAGTTCCAAGTTCAAAAGTTAAGGACATGTAGTCCTGAAGTTAAGTTCAAAAGTTAAAGACATGTAGTGAAGTCCTGAACTTAGAATTCCAAGTTCAAAAGTTAAAGACATGTAATCCTCAAGTCCTGAACTTAGAGTTACAAGTTTTAAAGTTAAGGACATGTAGTCCTGAAGTCATGAAGTTAAGTTCAAAAGTTAAGGGCATGAGCAGAAGGGTATTTTCGTCCGGACAATTTAAGTTTATTAAACCAGTGGCCAAACACTAAAGACATTTTAAACAATAGCTTAAAAGAAAATACATGTGTTATTAGTGGCTAACTGTGCACTTTCCCCTCAGATGAAAGCGAATAAATCTGATAATAATCTTACTTTTCCGCAATACTAAGGTACAAACTAAACTAACCAGCTATAAGCCTATAACATGTTAAATTACATTGACATATAGCTCTTAAAACTTTGTCCTACGTTATATTCTGTATCAATTTATAGTTTTTGTACACGGTTCTTAAAAAAATGTTCTATTTTACCATATTACTAAAATATGGAGTAAAATTAAGTATAGTAATTATCTGCTGCGACCAAATGGACATGTAAGTTGATATTCGATCAAAAATGCATATATTTTTTAATTGTTACCTTATATTCTAGTATTTTAAATCGTCTTTTGAGTATTAATTATATTACTTGTACTTAATATTATATTTTAATTGTATAGGAATAAAACGGTGTGAAAATAAAAAAAATTTAGAACAAAAATTGAATAAAATATAAAAGAAAACAACAAAAAGAATAATATAAAAGAAGAAGACAAGGGGGACCCTCTTTGATCTTTGTCCCCCCAAGTTTAAGACAAAATACAAAATGAAATTCCATCCAAAGAGAATTACAAATGAATCAAAAGTACATGGGAAATAAAATTGAAAGAGCAGGCGGCGGACGTACTGGATTCAGCGCTAAGGCCAGCGCCTCACGTTGGCTTGGATGCTGGGTGCGGGGTTCTCCTATTTCATTCGGGACAAGTTTATTTCGATCCTAAGCCCAATTCATATAAAAGGGATCTTAAACTTAATTTGGAGGAGGTCTAACATATTTTGAAGGAGAATTTACGTGGAGGAACACACATCACACTTGGAGGAGGCCTCTAACTAGTTTTATTCTCTTCTCTTTCTTTAATTTCATAGTTTATTAGTTCTAGAGTTTTGGGTGCTATATGAACGTTGTAGTTTGAAGCTTGAATTGTTCTTATTATTTTATCTGATTTATTGGTTGACAGGGTTAATATTACTCGTAACCTTATCCCGAAGTACTACTCGTCTATTCAAGCCAACCTAACGCTTATATTCCTATGGAATTAGAATTAACAAGAACGCATTAATAATTCTTGTATAGTAACCAATCAAGGCGATTAGGTACGTGGTCGTACAAGTAATAAAATGATAAGTCAAGTGTCGAACCCATATAGACTTGTATTAACTACCCACTAAATTTACCAAGATTGTTATTCAGCCAAGCCAAAATCAAGTTTAAGAATGTAATTATACTAAACTATAATTCTAAGTAATAACTAAATTATCAAGTAGCAAATTAATTTTTGTTTATTCAGTAGAGACAAATATTCCAGGGTTGTGATTGATTCGCCAATCCTCTTGTGTTCTAGTTAACTCTCCCTTCCATACAATTCACTCATGGTTGCTAATTAATCGATAATTGCTCCCATAGCCTTCTTCCAAAGTACAAATCGCCTATTCAAAATAGATTAACGCCTATATTCCTATGAAATCAATCTATTAAGAACGCATTAAGATTACGATATTTAATTAAGCACTGTGACTAGGTATATTTCTATCCTAACCACAAATCCGCTCCCCCTAAGAGTTAAGATCATGCTCTCTACAATTCTTCTCTAATCTAAACACGGCTTTCCCAAGCATAGCATAGATAGTAAATAGAACCTAACTGTTGTCCAGACAATTAAGTAGTTAATCACTGAATTGAAGAAACAACCATATATTAGTGAATTGTAATCAAGGTTAAGCTAACGTTAAACAACAATATTCATGTCTAAATCACAACCCCATAACAATGGAGTTTTAGCCACTCATGATAATAGAAAACAATTTCATAATTGTTCAATAATTGAAAATACTAAGAAAAGATGAATAAAACTGAGATCTCTTCGCTTCCGAATGTTTCTCGTGTGTATTCTCCCTCAAAAGTGGTGTCACCTCTTCAGAAATAAGTTTAGTCTTGCTTTTATACGTGTTGGGTAGGTCTAGGACCGAAATAACCGTGTCCCAGACGAATTTGGAGTGACTTCACGTCTTCAGCGCCCAGCCCAGCACTAGGCGCCGTCCCTGGTGCTATGGATTTTTCACCTACTGATTCTGGCGCCACAGGTAGCGTGAGGCGCTTCCTGTGGCGCTAAAATTTTCAATTTTCCTGTTTTCATCCGTTTTGGCTCTAATTTTACACATTTCGCCCCCAATTGCCCCCCGATCATTCCTACACATAAAAACACCTCAAATTAATATAAATCAACACATTTTACATCCTAAATCCACGAAACAAAAGTAAAACATGAGGAAATATACATACAAATGTATATACTTTAAGCTAAACATCATAAGTATACGCAATTGTCAAGTAATAAAGTAATGAGATAGAATGTCGAATTCACTGGGATTTATGATTTAACCATTAACTAGATTAAACTATCCTAATAATCTAAACAAGAATTAAACCTAAAAGTGTTTGACTCTAATTAATTATCAATTTAAACAAATAGGAGGAAGATGAGATTCTTATGTTATTAACACCCCACGCTTAGACTCTTGATCGTCCTCGAGCAATGGGACTATCAAATAAACCCCCAACTACGTATAAATCTCAACTATAGAGGAGCACTTCAACTTTTAACCACACACTCTACCATTGACTATGATCGATACCGGCACTCAAACATGAACATACAAAAGATTCACATTCTTCCCTTTTTAAACATGTCCAAGTATAAAATTTCAATTCAATCACTCCAACACCCTATTTGCAACCACCCGATCTCAAGAGTCAACTTATAACCACTAATACCTCTCAACTCACACACTTATCCAACAAGAAAGTTACAACATTACCATCATTCATGATATCATGTGCCCTCACCAACAAATAAAAGAGTGAATATAGACTAGTCCACACATTCAAATATGCTTTTGAATATAATTTAAGGACATCGCACAGTTGAACAACATTCACTCACTCTCACAATGAATTCATATGCATCCCATGGTCGTACCATAAGCTTGCCCGTAGTGTAGATCTCTACTAATTTAAGCTACCCAAATCTAGGATCAATTAGGACTTTAAGGTTGTAATGTAGGCTAAGGGACGGGTATGATACATTTAGGAATAATGACTAACCCTCCTATGAACTTTAATACACTACACTCACAATTCAAACACATATTCTTTTCAACCAATTCACTTGCCACAAACCATATACAACATAGCCCTTTTTTTTTCATCAAGCACTTATATACTCCCACTAGCACAATTTAATAAGAATTGGAGGTGTTTTTTTACATACTTTAACTATAATTTTTTCTTTTCTTTTTCTCTTTTTTTTTCTACACACACTCCATACATTAAGGTTCATCGGCTAGTGACTTTTGATTTCAACTTTAGTGCACCAACGGGCCCTTCTATGGTTCCACTCAAAAGCTACTCCCCAATCTCTAACCTTACTTCTTTTAGCGACTAAGTGCCTTAGGAGGTAAAAATTCAACAATCTCAAATTAAGAACAAAATAGGGGTACGACTTGTAATTTGGGTGCCAAAGAAAAGGTCTATAGGTTCAAAGAGGCTAGCAACGGAAAATTTTAATTTTTATGTAACAAGAAAATCTATGATCAAGCAAGAAAATGCCTATGTCATCTCCTAGATTAACACAACTTACAATTTCGCTTCGATTAACACAAGAGGGAAAATTCTAGACTATACAGGATAGCATAGAAAATCACAAATCCTCACACACACGTTGCACATGACTCAATCACGACAGTTTTGTTCAACTCTGAAGTCAATAAAGCACACATAATTGAGAAAAATTAAGCAATATTGCACTATGTGGCATACAAGTCAAACAACTGAGCTAAAGCGTCACAAAATAGGCTGTTTACTTTACTTAGGCTTCACAATTCAAACCAAATATACGGGAAAATATAATGTATGTCATAACCTAATGTGCCAGCACCAAACACATCAATGAGTATCTCAAAGCCACTCAGTTTCTTCCTAACTACTCCTAAAAATAAATTAAAGTACCCGGTTCGAGCTACACTCTTGGAAAAGAACCGGTGTCCAAAGAAAAACCAAGGGATACTACCTAGTTATCCTAAAAAACACTCTTTTTTGGTATTTTTAATCGGACTTTATCCCTAAAGAGAATTGTCCAAAAGGTCCATCGTCGGGAAAAGTCATAGCTTTTTCTAATTTTTTTTTTCAATTTTTGTTTTAAAACAAACTAAACTAAAACTAGACTAAGTAAAACTGATAAAAGAAACAAATTAAGACTAATAAAAAAACAAATTGATACAAGATACACAACTACATCACAAGTAGTATTCCTCCCACCCACACTTATAGTATGCATAGTCCCCGATGCATATAAAAATGGAAACAAAGTAGGGTGAAAAGAAAACTCCCTGTCAGTCGGAGTCCTCCTCCTCAGCATGCCCTCCATTAGCAGCTCCGGGCTCATCATCAGGTACTAGAGGCACCAAAGCCATGGGCCCCATAACATCATCACCCACATCATCCTCTGTGTCTGAGCCTTTGATCGTGTTGACATCCTCCGACGCAATCCCCAACATCTCTTTGGGCGAACTTGACAAGTCATTGCGTAAATGCATACGCTCCTCGTCCAAGATACCATCCCTTCTCATTACTAAATCTCAATGACTTATAGATGTACCTGTTGAAGTTATCATCTCTTTCATTTCTTGCAGCCTGCATAAGCTTAGACGATGTCTTTAACAAATATGTGATGTCCATGAGCCCTGTAGGAGCCTCCACCACCTTATCATATCTCGGGTACTCCGGCACTCCTCGGGATAGCAGATATTGAGTGAGCAAGTTGTCGAAGAAGAACCTCTTAATTTGCCGCCCAAATCATGTGCGGGCCATCTCACCGAGCAAAATCTCACCCATGTTGATGGGTCTACCCGTCATCAGAAAGAATATGACACACACTCTAGCTCGAGTGTAGTAGCTGTTGTGCTCCACGGGCATGAGTCTGGTTTGCACAAAATCCTGCCACACTTTGGCAGTCTTGTTGAAATCAGAGCAAACCATGTGAAAATGAATATCTACTTGATTTCAGGTCCACTTTGCATTAGAATCCACGCCACAAAGAGTGTGACGTATCAATGTGTACTTTGGAATTCTGACAAATTTCTGGAGCCTTCTCGGGTCAACATTCTCAAACCCCAAATATTCACATAATGCCCCCTATCCATTGGCACGTCCTTTCCCCCTACACGTGAAGTGCCATGCCCTGCATGCTAGTTTGCATAAATTTCCCGAACCATGCTCAAATTTGCATGTTCGGGGCATTCTAGGAACTTGTCCATATGTCTTGCACATAGCCGGCAAAGTACCTCCGGAAAGTTTCTTTCTAAGGCTTTGGTATTAATCCCCATGTCGGAGATGTACCGGTGATATGACACAAAGTCCCGGTGCCATGCAATCGCCGCATCATTGATCAAATCCAAGCGAGGCCTTGGTCTCAATGGTGTCTGCTGTGATCCCTCGGCTATTTGTTTGCCTTTAGCTTGCCGCAAGGATCCCTCTCCTTGCTTTAGATTTTTGGGCGCAGGAGAAGTGGTGGAGGGCTTTCCAATGCCCTTGCCCTTGCTAGAACCATCACGAGCCATAATATCTTGCAGCACAATTAAGCATAAATATGAGAACTCATCAAGAATTATGCCTAAGGTTGTCGCGTAAGTCAAAAAAAAATTGACCCCACACTTAAAACCGAAGCAATGTAAAAACTTCACGACTTTGATCTAAAAAGCACAAGTGTTGCACTCCAAAGCTATGGGTGTTCAATACTTCCCATGCCACACACACAAGTATCATGGTTGTGTGAATTCACCTTAATGTAAGCAAGAGGCATATGTTACTTTCCTTTCTACAACTACTATAACTACACTAAATTTACTAAGTCTACAACAATTCTACACATACATTATATATGATATGTGGTGTAGGAACATGTTTGCATAGAAACTAAGCCCCCTATCATGTGAAATCATCCTCACACACCCCACACTTGGCCCAAATTCATACACAAATATATTCGGTTACCAGACTTCACCGGTACACCAAAATCTTCATTCAAACATTTTAAGAAATACCTTGTGGGCATAAAGTGTGTGCATTCTAATTCAACAATGGTGGAACATGGTGGCCCTCCCAAAATTTAACGAAGTAGAGGGACTTCTAGTTTACTACTCCGTACACACAAGAACCACACAATTTTCGACCAAGTACAACCACCCACCATAAAAAGTTCTTAAGAAACTCCATAGGAGGGGGGTGGGGGGAATTGGGGATTAGGGCACTTGGGGGATGCGATGTACATTGTTATCTGAAATTAAAACACAAAAAGAAGAGGAGAAAGAAGAACATACCTGTAGAGTTTAGGATGAGAGCAAGAGAAAACTTGAGAGAATGAAGAAGAAAATTCGGCAGAAGCAGCATGAGAGAGAGAGAGAGGCAGCGTTTGTTTTTGTTTTGATTTTGGAATTTGGGTTATGGTTTAAATTGGATTGGGGATGGATATGAGTTATAATGTTAGTGTAAATAGGTATATGGGTAGGATTAAATGGGTATGGGTTATTAAATAACAAAAAAACTGAAATAAAAAAATAAATTACCGGGACAATCCCCAGCTCGGCGCCCTACGCTATGCCTGGCGCTGGGGGCCTTGAAACGTTCTGTTTTAAACGCCCAAGCAACTCCGGGCGCTGACCTAAGCGCTGTTTCGCGAGATTTTTATTTTTTCATTTTTTTTAAATAACATCCCGATCCCCCGAGCCTTTTATATACTCAATTTACACGTCCTACACCATTATATCTATAATTTTTATACCTACAAATAAAATGCAAACTCTATTATACTCTAACTAAAAAATTAAGAAGTTAAACTATGAAAGCAATAAAAATTAGGTTGCCTCCCAACAAGCGCCTGATTTAACGTTGTGGCACGACGCAGAGTCTCACTTACTCATCAGCGAGTACAACCTTGTCTTCTCTCGATTAATTATTCCTCCCCAATAATGCTTGACTCTATGTCTATTCACCAAAATATTTCTTTCACCGTGTAAAACTCGCAACTCAACTGCACCATAAGGAGTGACTCTCATCACCACCTCAAACGGGCCTGACCATCGCGATTTTAGCTTCCCAGAAAATAGCCTTAGTCTAGAATTGAACAATAATACCTATTGGCCTGGCTCGAAGTGACGCGGCTTGATGTGCTTTTCATGCCATATTTTTGTCTTTTCTTTGTAAAGCTTAGCATTTTCATAAGAGTGCAGCCTGAACTCATCTAACTCTTTTAACTGAAAAAGTCTTTTCTCGCCCACGGCTTCAAGGTCCATGTTCAGCTTCTTAATGGCCCAATATTCTTTGTGTTCAAGTTCAACAAGAAAGTGACAAGCCTTCCCATAAACTAACTTGTACAGTGACGCCCCAATTGACATTTTGTATGCGGTTCTGTATGCCCATAAACCATCATCTAACTTTGCAGCCCAATCCTTCCTATTCACACATACCGTCTTCTCTAAGATTTGCTTTATTTCTCTATTAGATACTTCAGTTTGTCCGCTTTTTTGAGGATGATATGTTGTTGCAACTCTATGGTGAACTCCATATTTATCCAGAAGGTTATTCAACAACCGATTGCAAAAGTGTGTCCCTTCATCACTAATCAAAGCACGTGGAGTCCCAAACCTCGAAAATATGTTCTTTTTCACAAACGCAGCTACAACCATGGCATCATTTGTTGGCAATGCAATCGCCTCTACCCATTTTGACACGTAGTCAACTGCTAGCAAAATGTATTTGTCTCCTCTGGACAATGGAAATGGTCCCATAAAATATATCCCTCATACATCAAAAATCTCAACCTCTAGGATATTATTCAGAGGCATCTTGTGCCTCCTTGTGATTGTTCCTGTTCTCTGAGACTGGTCACACTTCTTAACAAATGCATGGGCATCCTTGAATAAAGTTGGCCAAAAGAAACCGGATTGTAATACCTTTGTAGCTGTTCTATCGCCTCCATGATGGCCCCCATAAGGTGATGCATGACAATCATACAACACTAATTCTACCTCTTTATCTGGAATGCATCTCCTTATCAACTGATCAACACATTGCTTGTACAAATATGGCTCATCCCAATAGTAGAAGTTCACATCATGTAAAAACCTCTTTCTAGCTTCAGATTCAATTTCAGGAGGAAGTACCCAACTCACAAGATAATTCACATAGTTTGTATACCATGGGGGAAGGTCTTGGGTGATAGCAAAAAGTTGCTCATCAGGAAATACTTCTTTAATTTGTCCACCCTCCTCCACATGGTCATGATACTCTTGATAGATGGTCAGCTACTTGTTTCTCGGTTCCCTTTCGATCTCTTATTTCTACATCAAATTCCTGCAACAACAAAACCCAGCGCATCAATCTAGCCTTAGATTCCTTTTTGGTAAATAGATACCTAATTGTTGCATGATCCGTACAGACTATGACTTTTGTTTCCACCAAGTATGCCTGAAATTTCTCAAAGGCCCACACAACGACAAACAACTCCTTTTCAGTGGTGGTGTAATTCAGTTGTGCATCATCAAGAGTCTTACTCGCATATTAGATGGAATAAAACACCTTGTCTTTCCTCTGGCCTAGCACAGTCCCGATAGCATGATTACTTGCATCACACATATTTCGAACGGTAGGGACCAATCTGGTGCCACAATAATGGGAGCAGCCACCAACTTCTTTTTGAGTTCTTCAAATGCCTTTAGGCAGGCTTCATCAAAATTGAAAGTTGCATCTTTTCAATCAACTTGCACAAAGGAGTAGCAATTTTAGAAATCTTTGTAATAAAGTGCCGATAGAATCCGGTATGTCCCAAGAAACTCCGAACACCCTTCACATAAATAGGTGGGGGTAATTTTTCAACCGCCTCCACCTTCGCTTTATCAACTTCAATGCCGCTCCTAGACACTTTATGGCCCACAACGATGCCTTCTCTCACCATAAAGTGACACTTCTCCCAATTCAAAATCAGATTTATTTCTTCACAACGGGCTAGCACCATGCTCAAATTCTTCAAATAATCATCATAAGATGACCCAAAGACCAAAAAATCATCCATAAAAACTTCCACAAATTTTTCCACCATATCGGTGAAAATAGCCATCATGCATCTCTAGAAAGTGGTTGGTGCATTACAAAGACCAAACGGTATTCGCTTGAAGGCGAAGGTGCCATAAGAACAAGTAAACATGGTCTTCTCCGGATCCTCTGTATATATGACAATCTAATTGTATCCCGAATAACCATCAAGGAAGCAATAATATTCACATCCCGCTAATCTGTCCAATATTTGGTCAATGAATGGAAGTGGAAAGTGGTCCTTGCGGGTTTTCTTGTTGAGTATTCTATAATCAATGCAGACTCTCCACCCTGTCACAGTACGAGTAGGAATTAGCTCATTTTTTCTCATTCTCAATCACAGTCATCCCCCCCTTTTTGGGCACACATTGAACTGGGCTTACCCAGTTGCTGTCAGAAATAGGAAAGATGATACCTGCATCGAGCAATTTGATTACTTCCTTCTTCTTTACCTCTTTCATAATGGGATTTAACCTCCTTTGCTTCTCAATACTAGGGCAGTGTCCATCTTCCAAGAAGATTTTATGCATACAAAACGATGGACTGATTCATTTGATGTCCGCAATTTTCCACCTAATAGCCTTTTTATGTCGCGAAGTACTCTAAGCAATTTTTCTTATTGTGTGTTAGTCAGGCTAGATGAGATAATCACGGGCAATGTCTCAGAGTTCTCCAACTAAGCATAGTGTAGATGCGCTGGAAAGGGCTTAAGTTCTAGCCTTAGAGCTTCTTCAATAGATGTCTTAGGAGGGGTCAGAGTGATGGGCTTGTCCAGCTCCTCAAATTTTCCGAACCCATGGACATAACTACAGTACATATCAAGTACTTACTCAATTTCTCCCATCATTTCATCTTCACTGTCGTCTTCATCCCCAATCAAAGCTCGTTCAAGAAGATCAATAGGGCTCATTTAAGGTACTAGTGATGTAGCATCACTTTCCACCACAAAAATCATGGATAGATCTTCATAGTGGGATGATAATCTAAGTGTTTTATATACATTTAATACCTCCACTCGATCACCTAGTCTCATCATCATCTTTCCTTCGCAAGCATCAATAATAGCTCGGCCCATGGCTAAGAATGGACGCCCTAAAATAAATGGGACTTCCTGATCAGGCTCGTAGTCTAAGATAATAAAATCAGTAGGGAATATGAAAGAGCCCACTTGAACTAACACATCTTCAATCACTCCTTCAAGACGAGCAAGGGAGCGATCAACCAACTATAAGATTACCGTTGTTGGGCAAGGCTCACCCAACCCCAACTGTCTGAACACAGATAGCGGCATCAAATTGATGCTCGCTCCAAGTTCACATAAAGCTCGCCCGACTGCATGTTTACCGATCGAGATTTGGATAGTGAAACTACCTGGATCCTTTAATTTCTGAGGTAGCTTGCTTTGTATTCTTGAGCTACATTCCTCAGTGAGTGCCACAGTCTCGAATTCAATCAGCCTCCTTTTATTTTCCACTATGTCCTTGATGTATTTAGCATATTTGGGAACTTCTTGCAAGATGTCTACCAATGGAATGTTAATTTGCACCTGCTTCAAAATATCAAGGAACTTTTTATACGCGACATTATCCTTCACTTTCTGCAATCTTAGAGGGAACGAAGGGGGTAGCCTTACAACCAATGGTGGGGGTTGCTCAGCCAGTGCCTCTTCAGTTGGCTTCTCTGATTCCTTTGATTTGTCTGATGTTGATTCTATAGTGGCTGGCCTCTCATTAAAAGTCACATGTTTTATCTTTTTCGGATGGACTTCTTCTAATTGTCACCCATTCCTCAATGACACGACATTAATGGATGCCTTAGGATTAGCTTCAGTGTCACTTGGAATAGCTCCAACTGGTCTGGTGTTTTGGGAACTGACAAGTTATCCCACTTGGCGCTCCAAATTTCTCATTGTTGCGGCTTGGGCTTGCTGATCAGCTATCAATTTCTGAGAGAAGGCTTGTTGATCAGACATTAATTTCTGATTGAGGGCTTGTTGATTAGCCATCAATTTCTTCATCCTCAAGGTGACTCGTTGGACCCGCTTGCTGTTCAGCTTGAGGTGGTCTATATTGTTGTTGAGGTGCTTGAGGTCGGTATAGATTCTGAGTACCTTGGTTTCTTCCCAAGAGAAGTTTGGGTGGTTCCTCCAGTTGGGATCATAAGTGTTCCCATATTGGTTTGTTTGTCCCCTATTTGCATTACCCACAAAGCAGACAAACTCTGGATTAACTGGACATAAGTCGTTAGTGTGACCCTCTCCACATACTTCACAAAACACCTGAACCTGTTGCACTGGTTGAGCTTGTTGCTTGTTAATAACCACGGTCATCTGATTGACTTGGTTTGTCAGTGTAGAAATATGTGCTGATAATGCTGAGATGACATCTAACTAAATAACCCCTGCAGATTTTTGTACCGTGTGTCTGCCCATTTCTCCTTGCCAATCCGGGTTGCTTTTGGAGAATTTATTCAATAAGGCATATATCTCATCAAAGCTTTTCTCCAACACTTGACCTCCAGCTGCAGCATCTACCACAATTCTTTGTTTCAGAATGGAGCCCTTCTATGAAAGTGTGAGCTAACACTTCGTTCGTCTGATTGTGATGAGGACAGTTAAGAACCTCTCCTAAGCTGAGTATAAAGACTCTCCCGCTTTCTACTTGAAGGCAACTATCTCACTTCTGTTCTTTGCGGTTTTTCCTGAAAGGAAGAAGCTTGTCGGAAATTTTCTTGCCAAATCATTCCATGATGTAATAGAATTAGTTCATTCTGCCTTCATCCATCATTTGCTTCGCCCAACAGAGAAAATGGGAAATGTGTGAGCCTCACATAGTCTGGAGTGACTCTGTTAGTGATATAAGTATCACTGATCTCCAAGAAGTTCAGGATATGATGTTGTGAATCCTCGTGTGGAAGACCCATAAACTGCCCATTTGCACGAAGTAACTGGATCATGCTCTGTTTCAGCTCAAAGTGCCCGGTGATTTTGGGCTTCACGATGCTGGAGGTGACATTAGCAATGTTGGGCATCGCCACCTCCTGAACAGCCATGTGTTGCTCCTCTACCATGTTCACAAGAAATTGAACGAGTGCCTAGAGATTATTTGTATCCTTTGCTTCCCTCACTCTCCTATGAAATGTTCTCTCAGGTTCGGGGTTAAAGTCGTTGAGTCTGTCCTGGCTTCTGATCCTATGCATTCAATCAAAGTTCCTGAGATTAGAGCAATAACTAAGTAACATTATACTAGACAAAATAAACAATTAAAGCAAAAACTAGAAAGTAGTCAATAATCAAGTTCCGGCAACGACGCCAAAAACTTGTTGGTCCCTAATGCACACGCAAGTATACGTGATCGACAAGTAATATAGGATTGTATGTCCAGATACTACACCCGCAGGGACTTGTGATTAACTATCAACTAAATTAAACTCAAACAATTAATATATTCAAGCGATTCCTAAAGTATGAATATTTAACTACAACTAATATAGAGTAGCAAACTAAGAAATTAAGGAAACAAGTTGGCGAAATTAGACACGAATTCAAGAAGAGCCGATATTCTAGAGCTGTGGGTTAGCTAACAATCACGTTGAGTCTTCCACTTAAATCGTCTAGTTAATTTATCTGGTTTATTGGTTGACAGGGTTAATATTACTCGTAGCCTTCTACAAAAGTACTACTCGTCTATTCAAGCTAACCTAACGCCTATATTCCTATGGAATTAGAATTAACAAGAACATACTAATAATTCCTGTATAGTAATCAAGCAAGGCGATTAGGTATATTTCGATCATAACTGCAAATCCGCCCCCCTCAGAGTTAAGATCTTGCTCTACTCAATATTATATGCAATCTAAGATTCCCTCTCCCGAGTTCAATCCTAGATTCATAAATAGTCTTCAATTGGTGATCAAGCAATCAAATAATTAAGCGCGAGATTGAATAAATAAACCAATATGATAAAATAATAAGAAAAATTCAAGCTTCAAACTACAACGTTCATGTAGCATCCAAAACTAGAACTAATAAACTATGAAATTAAAGGAAGAGAAGAGAAGAAAAACTAGTTAGAGGCCTCCTCCAAGAGTGGTGTGTGTTCCTCCACGTGAATTCTCCTTCAAAGTATGTTAGACCTCCTCCAAATTAGGTTTAGGACCCCTTTTATACGAGTTGGGGGTCGTGTAGGGCCAAAATAAACTTGTCCCGAACGAAGTAGGAGAAACCCCGCACCCAACGTCCAGGCCAGTGTGAGGCGCTGGCCTTAGCGCCGAACCAGTACGTCTGCCACCTGCTCTTTCAATTTTATTTCCCAGGTACTTTTTGCTTCATTTGTAATTCTCTTTGAATGGGATTTCATTTGTATTTTGTCTTAAACTTGGAGGGACAATGATCAAAGGGTGTCCCCCCTTGTCTTCTTCTTGTATATTATTTGTCACGACTCAATTTTCCCTCAATTGGGTATCGTGATGGAACCTAGTCTTAGGGACTAGGTAAGCCTAACATTATTGAATAACAGTAAGAATAAAGAAAAATTTAACAGTCTCGACATAGAAATCTTTACAAAATTATAATTTTCCAAAATCGGTAATACAAGTCATAAGCTCTAAAGAGTTAACTACAACTTTTAAATACAACTGTTTGGAAATGAGTGAAACTAGTTGAATACAAGTAGGAAGGTGACTCTGAAACCTGCGAACGCATCAGCAAGTTTACCTTGAGTCTCCTCAGCAATGATCTGCATAGCTACTAATGATAAATACCTGGATATGCGCAAAAATATGCAGAAGTGTAGTATGATAACACCACAACGGTGCCCAGTAAATATCAAGACTAACCTCGGTGAAGTAGTGACGAGGACTAGTTAAGACACCCACTGGTCTAATAAACTGAACAAGCATAAGCATAAGCATAGGAATGACGGAACATGACATCTATCTAATGAGTCCACAATATGGCTAACAACATCACAACTACAATAAGGAAGGAAAAATAGCAAATCACAACGGGACACTATAATAAGACATAGAAGGATGGACGGGAGCACAACCCAAATCTGAAAACCATAATACAGTAAGGGCAAGTGGTAACTCAGCACTGCAATAGTTTCCACATCAGGCCTTAGCCAACAACCCCAATAAAGTAGTCAAATCCTTCAAGTGTAAACTTTCACCCGTAAGTTTTTGTATTGAAATCTTTAGAATATAATCCTTTCCAATAGGAAATTCTTTTGAAATATACTTCCTTCGAATAGAAACTTTTCAAATAAATATCCTTCAAACATGGTTCTTTCAATATAATTACTTTTCAAATATAGACTTTCCAAATAAATGTTCTTCGAACATAGTTTTTTCAAGGTTAATGCCTTTCAAATATACTTTCCAAATAAATTTCCTTCAAATATAGTTTCTTCCAGATAAATTCTTTTCAAATATACTTTCAAATAAATGTCTCTCAAACATAGTTTCTTCAAAATAAATGCTTTTCAAATATACTTTTCAAATATATATTCTTCAAACGTATTTTCTTCAAGATAAATACTTTTCAAATACAATTTTCCAAGTAAATATCCTTCGAATATAGGTCACCCCGTGACACCTAAGCATAGAAGATTAACAGCTCCGAATACATATATATCAACAGGGGAATCTACCGGGATCCCGTCCCGTAGTCCCGAATTTACTATGCAGTACAGGGAGATCTCGCGGAATACATCCGTAGTCCCAAAATAAATATGCAGTGCTGAGGGATCTCCAAGAATACGTCCATAGTCCCAAAATAAATATGCAGTACAGAGGGATCTCCCGGAATACGTCCGTAGTCCCAAAATAAATATGCAGTGCTAGGGAATCTCCCGGAATACGTCTGTAGTCCCAAAATAAATATGCAGTATAGGGTGATCTCCAGGAATACGTCTGTAGTCCCAAAATAAATATACAGTACAGAGGGATCTCCCGGAATATCGTACAATAGTTCCAATTTAAATATGCAGCGCAACCAACAGAGATAACAACTATAGAACGACAGAAACCTCGTACATCACTACAACAAGTACAAAAGCAACAATGACAGTAATGCAAAGTACGACGAGTAAATCAACTCAAAAACCTTAAATCACAAACAATGGTGGAACTCATTCATAAGGAATTACCACAGTAAAGAATGCTAGGCGCAAGGAGAACAACTTAATAAGGGAAAACAAAACAAAATATAGCATCGGTTCCACAATATTCAAGTCAATAATAAGAAGACAACACGAGTCAAATAGTTCCAAATAAAGGCAAGTCAACTGAGATGTAGGTTATCTAATCTCCTTTTTAGGTTGAGCAATTTCGAGGAATATTCAACAATTCAAGTAAGGGTAAGCAGCAAAAGATAACCATAACTCCAATTAAGACTAAACAATTATAGGACGAGATAATAATAATTTCAATTAAAGATAAGCAGTTATGAAAATATAGCATGACGATAGAAGAGGTAACCTTCGGTTAAGTCAAATCAGGGTCAAGTAGACGATAAGGGTGAATCCTAAAGCAATTATCTCTAATCAAAGCATGTAGAGGTGAAACTAGCAAATAAAAACTTAAACGTATCAAGAACAGCTTCATACACGGTGAATATAAGGACCTAAGAACCCTAAAAGGAAAACTTCCCACAAATAAGTCTGAGCACACACTCGTCACCTCGCGTACACGGACTACAATAAACATAGAAGACTCAAATACTAAGGGGTAGTTCCCCCACACAAGGTTAGGCAAGATACTTACCTCAAAGACGACAACCTGGTACTCTAAAATGATCTCTCCGGGTGAAAAGACCTCCGGGCAGCTCAAATTCAACTAAAATAATTCAATGCACAAATAAAACTCATAAGAAACTATTCCATATCATAAAGTCTAAATCTTTAACAAAATCCAAAAGTCAACCTAAAATCCGACCCTCGGGCCCGCATCTCGAAACCTGATAATTTTTACAAAATTCGAACACTCATTTCAATATGAGTTCACCCATACAAAAATTACCAAATTTCAATACTATTTAGTCCCTCAAATCATGATTTTTCTTTTGAGAAATTTCCTTCAAAAACTCACATTTTCCCCAACCAAAAACACAAATTTAATGATAGAAATGAAGGTAAAATCATGGAATACATTAAATACTAGGTGAAAAACACTTACCCAATCGATTAGCTTGAAAACCCCCAAAATCGCTCCCAAATCCGGAGTCCAAAACTCAAAATATGAAGAAAAATAGTCAACCTTCGATTTAAAATAATCTTCCAGGACCTCCGCACCTGCGACCAACTTAGCCGCATTTGCGCAACCGCAGGTACGCATGGCCAATCGCACCTGCGCTCTACTACGCTTTTGTGCCCAACGATCCGCTCCTGCGGCGCTGCACATACGCTCCAATTCTCCGCATCTATGGAGACTGCCCAGACCAGTTCCACCCGCACCTATGCCTCCCCGATCGCACATGCAACTATCGCACTTGCGCCAAGGTCCGTAGGTGCGATTACACCAGAACTCAGCCTCTCCAAAATCATGGAAATCATCTGTAACTTGTCTGAAACACACCCGGGGCCATAGGGACCCCATCCAAGCATACCAACAAGTTACATATGCTAACACGGACCTGCTCGAGGTCTCAAATCACATCAAATCACGACGAAACTACGAATCGCACCATGAATCGAGCTTATGAACTTTTAAATCTTCCAACTTCTAAAACTCGTGTTGAAACCTATCAATTCAACCCGGAATGATGCCAAATTTTGCAGACAAGTCCCAAATGACATCACAGAGCTACTCCAACTCTCGGAATCTCATTCTGATCCTGATATCTCAAAAGTCAACTATGGTCAAACTTCTCCATTTTCCAAACTTCAAATTTTCTAACTTTTGTCGAATTTCCCCAGATTACTTTACGGACCTCCAAATCCAAATTCGGATGTGCGCCTAAGTCCAAAATCACCATACGGAGCTATTGACATTCTCCAAAACTTATTTCGGAGTCATTTAAAGAAAAAGTCAAATTCCGGTCAAATTCCACTGCTTAAGCTTCCAAAACTAGAATCCTTCTTCTAATTCGACTCCGAATTATCCGGTAACTGAATCCAACCATACACATAGGTAGATATACACAATGTGAAGCTACTCAAGGACTTATGCTGCCGAACGGAGCTTAAATTCTCAAAATGATCGACCAGGCCGTTACATTATTCTTTTTCTTTTTTTCTTCCGCATTTTATTCAATTTTGGCTCCAAATTTCTTCATCTTCACACCTCTTTATTCCTACACAGTTAAAATATAATATTAATCACAAGTAATATAATTAATACTCAAAATATGATTGAAGTACTAGAATATGTGGCAACAATGGAAAAAAATATGCAGTTTTGGCCGCACATCAACACCCCACACTTAGATTCTTGCTCGTCCTCGAGTAAGCATTAGAATCATTCTCCATAAATCAAGCCTAGAAACACCACCACTTTGGTTGGTACTAACAATTAGGCCCTATAGCAACTCAAGCCATCAGATATACACTTCCTTATCATCGTGTAAGATATACAAGTCCCAAACAAACAACAAACTTCTAACCTCCTAATCTCATATAGGGACTCTAACTCAACAAATTTAAGCTCGTGCACCTACTCTGTCAAAGAAGCTAATAACATTACCTATCTATCATAAAACAAGTTCCCTCACAAGAATAAATAGTCCATATACTCAAATCAAAGAATGAATATAATTTAAGGACTTAGCATCAAAGAACAACTCTCGCACTCACAAAGAATTCACATGTATGCACAAAGAACCATAGGCATGCCCATTATGTACATCTCTGCTAATTAAGTATGCTCGTGTCACGCCCCAAACATGGGGAGGCGTGGCTAGCACCCGGTGCCGTACTGGCCCAAGCGGAACACTCTGTAACTCATTTATTTCCTCTGTAACTATCATGGCCCAGCATGGCCACAACTCGTAATGTATAACTATAAGTGGACAAACACTGTATTATTAAACTATCGTTATTAAAACATGAATACATATGGGCCGTCAAGGCCTCTGACATACTGTACAAAATGAACCTCTGTCTACAAAGACTCTAAGATTCTTTGACATCAAATGGGATAGGGTACCGGCCTACCTATAAGTCTGTAGCAAAACTCTAACACGATGACTTATAGACTCGGTTGCACTCCGAATGAGGTGGAGTCTTACTGATCCTTCGCTGAATGCTAACCTTGTCTACCATGAGGGCTAGGCAATCTGATTATCTATACCTGCAGGCATGAATACAGCGTCGCCAACAAAAGGACGTCGGTACGAATAATGTACTGAGTATGTAAAGCAGAACTGAAATGTAACAATAAGTCAACATTAATTAAAGACATATAAGAATCAACCTGAATCTCTGAATTGCCACCATATATGCATACCTATAATTATATATATATAATACTTCTCTTTGAATCTATTATCTATATCGTATGATGCATGACTTCCCAACTGATCAGTGATAACTGCCCGATCAGCCGTAGCGCAGTAGTAAATGCATGACTGCCCGACCGACCGTAACTTAGTGGTAAATATGTAATTTCCCAACCGGTGTTAAATAATGATACATAACTGTCCAACCGGTGGTAAATGCTTGAACCGCCGTAGCTCGGTGGTAAATAAATATGCATGAAGATGCGTGTATCATTATATCATAAACATTAACATCTTTATCAAATGCTTCAATAGGGAACTAGATACATACTTAGACGTGCTTGAATATCACTTTACATGAATGAATAACATAGACATCCTCACTTCTAAGAGTAGAACCACTGATGGAATATCATTACGTTTACGTATCGTTACGTGGATCATGCCAAAATAAAGAAGGATTAGCCTTAACATACCTGAGCCGATCCTCTCACCAATTCCTCTAACACCGTTGATTGCGACAACTCGTAACAGCAAGATCGGAGTATGAAAAAATCCATATGTGATTCTTGAGAAAGATTGCACCGTACTCTCTTAAAATTGAAAGATCTCACGTTGCTTTGAATTATTGACGATCCTATCTTGCATAAGATTTACGTTTGAGACAAATGTTTGTAACATACAAACATTCACGTTTTTGAATGCACATAGAAATGGATTTCTGACTTTATTGAATTGGAGAAATCTTCTAAGACTTCTTGATAAAGAACGTTACCATTTTCATACACTTTGTGAATTTAGAGCTTTTTATGGCTTAGCCAAGAATTCTTTTGAAAGTGACACCAAGCAAGGTTATCTAAGAGTCACTTAAAGACTCTTATACAGCTGCCACATTTTGGGAGGATATCCTTATCCAATAATGGTAATTAATTAGCTAATTTTTTATTTAAAAAATCAATAATTAATTCATTATCCACATAATTAAAAATTATCTTAAATTACTTAATATACTACTTACTTTTAATACACTTTATGTACCCTACTATCATAGTCATCTGGTATCATATAAAATAAATACATACACTATTATTTTATTAAAATATCCATGTAAAAATACATATATTTCTCAATTTATAATTTTTCTAACCTCATATAAAGGGTAAAAATTCTCATACACTTAATTCTTAAAATGGTAAAAAGATAACCTTCTTTTCTCGTGAGAAAATAATTTCTATATTTACAATAAAGAAATCTCAAAAACTTTATTATATTATGTGTATCATTTAAAGAATTTTCGAAAGTAGCAATATTAATAACTATATAAAATCATACTTTTTAAAATATTTTTCTACAATAAATGTTCCACCCAAAATAAATACCTGTGATGACCCAAAAGGTCATCCCGTATATTTCAAGATAATTTTGTATTTCGAGGTCGTGAGAACCTCTTTCTATCTTACCTCGATTTGAGTGCGCAGCCCGGGCGTGTAGGCTGAAAGCCTTTATATGAAAAAATCTGATAAAATTGGTAATTTTGAATTAGAAATTTGAATAAAGTTGACTTCGGTCAACGTTTTTGTAAACGGACACAGACATGTGATTTGACGGTCCCGGAGGGTCCGTAGAAAAATATGGGACTTGGGCGTATGCCCGGAATCGAATTCCGAGGTCCCAAGTTCGAGAAATGAATTTTTAAAGAAAATTATTTTCTGAAAAATATAAAAGTTTTTGAAAATGAAATTTGAGATGAAACCTGTGATATCGGGCTCGTATTATAGTTCCGGAGCTCGGTACAGGTTCGATATGACTTATATGTGTTATCTGTGAAATTTAGTAAGAAACGGACTTAGTTTTACGTGATTCGGACCTTAAATGCAAAAACTTAATGTTTATAAAAGTTTTGAGGAATCATTGATTTTTAGTTTAATTCATCGTCTTAGTGTTGTTTTATGTGGTTTGAAACCTCGAGCGAGTCCGTGTTAGGTTATAAGACTTGTTCGTGCATTTAGATGGGGTCCCGAGGGCCTCGGGTGTGTGTCGGATAGGTTTCGGATCCATTTTCTCTCATTTTCCTCTGTTGTTTTTGCTATCTGGTGTTCTCTTCTATGTGATCGCATAGACACATCCGCGATCGCATAGTGTAAAATGGACTAGTCCAGTTTTCCTTAATCGCGATCGCACAGTCTACTTCACGATCGCACAACTTGTAGACTTCACTCTACGCGATCGCATACACACGATAGCGGTCGCGGAATTATATTTTCCTCTTCTTCGCGATCACATCTTCACAATCGCGATCGCACAGTGTGATTTTGGCAATGGCCATTTCTTCTTCTATGCGATCGCAATAATTGGCCCGCGATCGCATTGGACAAAAAGGTACCTGGGCAGTTTTTCCCTTTCCTTTTCGTGATCGCAAACCATATTCCGGGATCGCGATTCATTACACGCCTAGGAAGAATATAAGTTTACCAAAAATTGGGGTTTCACCATTTTTGACTTCTAGAACTCGATTTTGGGCGATTCTTTGAAGGTTTTTCACACAAATCGAATGGGTAAGTGTTCTTCCACTATGATTAATTATATTTCATGAATTACTTCTTGTTTTTATCATTTAATTTATGTTTTGGGTTGAGGGGATTGTGGATTTTGAAAGAAAACTTCAAAAAGGTAAAATCATGATTTGAAAGACCAAACGTTATCGGAATTGGATAAATTTAGTATGGGTGAACTCGTATCGGAATAGGTAATCGGTTTTTGTAAATTTTGACGGGTTCCGAGGTCCGGGCCCCGGGGGATCGACTTTTGGGTCGATTTTTATAATATTATAAAGATTGAGACTTTATTATTCAGAATAGTTCCTTATACGTTTTATATGTATTTTGAAGTTGTTTTAGTTGATTTTGAGCCGTCCAGAGGCCTTTCCGCCCGAGAAGTCTATTTTTGAGTACCGGGTTGTCGTCTTTGAAGTAAGTATCTTGCCTAACCTTGTGTGGGGGAACTACCCCTTAGGATTGAGTCTTCTATGTTGATTGTAGTCTGCGTACGCGAGGTGAAGAGTGCGTACTCGGACTTATTTGCAAATAGATTTCCCTTTAGGGATTTTTGGCCCTTATGTTCCCCGTGTATGAATTGAAATTGTTATATCTGAATTCATGAATTCTAGTTTCATCTCTTCCTGCTCAAATTATAAGTACTTGCCTAGCATTCCTTGTTTCCTATTTGATCTTAATTGACTTAAATGAAGACTTTGCCTTTCCTACCGTTATACTAGATGTATCTTCATACACTTCCTATGTGACTAAAACTAGTATAATCTCGCCCTATAATTGTCTAACAAGTAATTGGAATATCTATACGTTGGTGTCTAGCGTGCCCATGAGTCGTACATTGTGATTTAAATGATTTTCCCTTAAGTACTACTTAGGTTTAATTGATGACCGCCTATATTGATGGTATTTCTTTGATGCTGCCTATTTACTGAGCATTGTTCAAGCTGAGTTTATTCGGTGAAGCTAATTGTCTAAGTGAGATTGGTTATAGATGATTCCCTTGCCGGGATGATTTACTTTCTTGGTTGCGAACTTGAATATATAGAATCGTTGCTATATTTGCCTTGTTTTCCCCTCGTTATGCTGCTTCTCTTTGTGCTTGGCATTCCTTTCAGTGGCTACTTCTTATGAGTGAGTTTTTACCATTTTGTGATTTAAGTCTTTGTATTGATTTGCTCATCGCACTTTGCATTCGGTCTTGTTTGCTTTTGCACGTGTTGTGGCAATTTATGTTGTTTCTGTCACATTCTGGTTGTTTTCCTCACTGGATGCATTGCATATTTAAATTGGGACTACGGACCGAGATCCGGGAGCTTTCCCTCTATACTGCATTGCATATTTAAATTGGGATTACGAACCGAGATCCGGGAGCTTTCCCCCTGTACTGCATTGCATATTTAAATTGGGACTACGGACAGAGATTCCGGGAGCTTTCCCCTGTACTGCAGTGCATATTTAAATTGGGACTACGGATGGAGATCCGGGAGCTTTGGCACTCGTACTGCATCACATATTTAAATTGGGACTACAGATGAGATTCCGGGTGCTTTCCTCCTGTACTGCATTGCATGACAAATTCTGAGTTGCGGACTGAGTTTCGGTGGTTTTATCATTGAGAAGATCTGGATTGGAAGATATATATATATATATATATATATATATATATATATATATATATATATATATATATATATTGAAAAGTATAGTTGAAAAGAAATTTTCTCCAGGAAAAGTTATGTCTGAAGGACTTCTATTTCGAAAGTATATTGAAAAAGTATTTGTCTTGCAGAAAAAATGATATTTGAAATAGCAGTATTTCGGAAAGTATATTTGAACACCACGTATTTTGAAGGGACTATGCTTTAAATATTTCTCTTTATAAAATATATAAATATACATTCTGAGAAAGTATGTTTCAAAGAAGAAATTTCTCTATTCCGAAATGATTATATCTTTAAAGCTTTCAGAATAAACTCACGATTTAAAGGTTTTCACTCGAAGGTTTGACCAGTTTTATTGAGTTTATTGGCTAAGGCCTGACGTGAATAAATTGATACAGTACTGAGTTGATTGTGTTTTATTGGGTTGTGATTCCCGACATTTGGCTTGCATTATTTCCATTCTCTTTGCGTATTCCTATTATGTTGTCCGTTGATCGTAATTATTGAATTTTCTTCCGTATTATTCGATCGTACCGTTAATTATATCGAAAAACCTTTAGATAGATAATATGTTTCGGTCATTGGTACATTTAAGTCTTTTTACTTATTAGATCAGTGGTGTCTTGACTAGTCCTCGTCACTACTTTACCGAGGTTAGGATTGATACTTACTGGGAACCTCCGTGGTGTGCTCATACTACACTTCTGCGCATTTTTGTGTGCAGATCCAGGTAATTGTTGTTGTTAGCTGCATGGATCATTGATGAGGAGACTCAAGGTAAACCTTCTGCTGCGTTCGCAGGCTTCGAAGTCACCTTCCTGTTTATGTCAATTGTACTTATTATTTGTAGACAGTTGTATTTAGATTCGGTTGAAGGATGTCGTAGAGCTTATGACTTATATTTACCGATTTTTGGGAAATTGTAAACTCTGTCAAGATTTCTATATCGAGACTGTTATAATTCCTTTATTATTGTTGTTGTTTAGTGGAAATTTTAGGCTTACCTAGTCCCTAATACTAGGTGCCATCACGATACTCAACAGAGGGAAATTTGGGTCGTGACAAGTTGGTATCAGAGCTCTAGGTTTATCGATGCTACGAGTCATAAGCAAGTTTGGTAGAGTCTTGCGGATCGGTTCGGAGACGTCTGTACTTATCTTCGAGAGGCTACAGAACTATTAGGACAATTTCACTTCCTTCGTTCCTATAGTGCAAGTTTATTGATCTTGAAGTTTGAAATTATCGTTCCATTCTCTCACCGATGGTGAGGACACGAGCGGCGGTTCCTGATGATGTTACCCCGAAGCAAATGTCGCAAGGGTCAGACACAGAGGCCAACGAGGAGCACGTGCCGCAGTTAAGATGCCTACCAGAGCAGCCGTGAGGAGTCGCAAGTAGTCCTAGTTGAGGGACAGGTACTGGAGGTGCATGTTGCTACCCCGGACTTCAGGAGGCCTGGGCATAGTTTTGAGAATAATTGGTACATTGACTCAGGCGGGATTGATTCTAGTGCACCGGCTACTCCACAGATCAAGGGAGGAGTTCAGAGTCCCACCGTCTACACTCCAGAGAAGTAAGATCATATTGGTCAGGTTCCAGTTGTCATGGCAGCACGACACGTGGTTTCAGTTCAACCCGTGGTTAGGGCAGTAGCATCGGAGGAAGAATACCTTGGACTTGAGAGGTACAGGAAGTACCACCCTTCTATCTTTTAGTGGATTGGCGGCAGATGGTGCCCCGGGTTTCCTGGGGGAGTTTAACTATATTCTTCACATTTTGAGTGTTGTGGAGACGAGCGAGAATGCTTTTGTCACGTCTCAGGTTCAGAGTAGTGGGTTGATCAGTGGTGGCGGCATATGAGTTGGGGTAACCTGGCCGAGTTAGCTTCACTAGCATGGATTCAGTTTTCGGAAATGTTTTGAGGGAGGTTGCACCTCAGTTCCTTCGGGATGTACGGCGTGTGGAGTGAGCAGTTGTGTCAGGGCACTATGTCACTATTGGAGTATGCCGTTAGATTTAGTGAGTTGGCCAGACAAGCACTCCGCTTGGTTGCATCAGTTAGGAGATGAGTCCGTAGAGTCATTTGGGAGATTCAGGCATGATATTCGGTTAAGTGAGACTCGAGAGTTAGAGTAGGATGCCTCGTTTCAGCAGGTAGTAGGGATCGCTCGCCGGTTAAGGAGCATGTGGGACCGGGAGCGAGAGGTCAGACGAGATCAGGAGAGAGAGCTTTGGGAGGCGAGGAGGCCTCGTAGACCGGAGTAATCTACTGTTCCTTATTATGGAACCCAGGTACGTCATGATAGAGAATTTTGGGTCAACCAGTTCAGTTTGCATTACTAGCTTCGCATGGGGGCTTTTCAGGTAATCATGGATCTTAGAGGATCCGTATTGTATGTTTTCCACAGCCACATCGGCAGAGAGATTGTTTTCAGTGTGGAGATGTTAGCCACAGGGTAAGAGATTGTTCCAGGATTCAAGTAGGAGTGTTATAGCAGGGTATTCAGGTGGGTAGAGGGCGCCCAAGAGGGGGAGGCCCGACCCGTTTATATGTTGCATATAGTAGGCTAGAGGCCGTTGTGCCAAATATTATCACCAAGGTATGTCTTGATGTGATAAAGTGGGGTACCATTGTATTTCACTATACCTATGTCGGTCGGGATGAGTTTCCCTTATTTGCTGCTTATTTATGAGTAAGTTTTACGCTTGGCACTCTATTTTTGTGTTTGCTCCTGTTGGGAGATTTTATGAGCGGTAGCCGTGTCTATCGTTGTTTTATTCATCATTGATAACGGTGAGACTAGAAGTGAGTCCTTGTTGTTCTTCGTGGTAATTTATGTGATTTTCCTAAATATTTTGCTTACGAGTTGTGATTTGATACTCCATCGAGATGTGAGATCAGCTAGCGTTATGATTTTATCAGCTGAGATGAATTAGTGGAGGAATTTCAATTGGTATGATATATTTTTGGCATGTGACATAGAGTTGAGGGTGAGACCCTCGTGATTCTTTGTGATTTGATATGTTTGGACCGGGCTGAGTACCGCAGTGGAAGTTATATCAGATTTGAATCCTTGTGATTTGTTCATATGCCTTGATTCTTCCTTGTTATATTGCTCTTTTAAGTCAGTATTGGTAGAGAGTTATGCCTATGGGCTTGTTTGATAGTACCTTTATATGCTTTTATTTTCATAATCAGTAATTTCATTATGTGCTTCTTTAGTTTAGCTTGCGGGATGTGTGCCCGGTGGTGTTAGCTGTGACTCGGTGATTCGGGTGTCTAATGATGAGGTCTTCGTGTTTATTGCATCATTATCGGTATTATGGTATTTGGAAACAGAGTTCTTCCATATGTTGGATTAATTGCCAATGTTGAGTTGATTTCGGGCAGTTATTGTGATCAAAAGTGCTATTGAGCCTATGTGTGATGTTCTATGTTGTGTGGTCGTGCCTTATGGGCGTAGACCTGAGTTGATGCAGCTGGTTGAGGCTAATGCCGGATATGGATTTAGAATCGGGTCTTTTGGAAATGAGTAGAAGGTGAGGAATTGAGGTATGAGGCTTATCGATGGTGATGAGAAGTCTATATTGCAGTTGTGATGGTGTCATCAGGATTATGTAGGTTGGGGTGACGTGGGATCACCCGCGGGTGTGTGTTGGAAGTGCGCAATCAGTGATTGGATGGGTTTAAAGTGAATTTTGGCACGTTCGAGGACGAACGTTTGTTTAAGAAGGGGAGATTGCGATGACCCAAAAGGTCATCCCGTATATTTCTAGCTAATTTTGTATTTTGAGGTCGTGAGAACCTTCTTCTATCTCACCTTGATTTGCGTGCGCAACCCGGACGTCTAGCCGGGAAGCCTTTATGTGAAAAAAACTGATAAAAATGATAATTTTGTATTAGAATGAATAAAGTTGACTTCGGTCAACGTTTTTGGTTAACGGACCCGGACCCGTGATTTGACGATCCCGGAGGGTCCGTAGGAAAATATGGGACTTGGGCGTATGCCCGGAATCGAATTCCAAGGTCCCAAGTTTGAGAAATGAATTTTAAAGAAAATTATTTTCTGAAAAATATAAAGGTTTTTGAAAATGAAATTTGGGATGAAACCTGTGATATCGGGCATGTATTATGGTTCCGGAGCCCGGTACAGGTTTGATATGACTTATATGTGTTATGTGTGAAATTTGGTAAGAAATGGACTTAGTTTGACGTGACTCGGACCTTAAATGTAACAACTTAATGTTTATAGAATTTTTGAGGAATTTCATTGATTTTTAGTTTAATTCATCGTCTTAGTGTTGTTTTATGTGGTTTGAAACCTCGAGCGAGTCCGTGTTAGGTTATAAGACTTGTTCGTGCATTTAGATGGGGTCTCGAGGGCCTCGGGTGTGTGTCGGATAGGTTTCGGATCCGTTTTCTCTCATTTTCCTCTGTTGTTTCTACTATCTGGTGTTCTCTTCTATGCGATCGCATAGACACATCCGCGATCGCATAGTGTAAAATAAACTAGTCCAGTTTTCCTTAATCGCGATCGCAATGTCTACTTCGCGCTCGCACAGCTTGTAGACTTCACTCTACGCGATCGCATACACACGATAGCAATCGCGGAAGTATATTTTCCTCTTCTTCGCGATCGCATCTTCACAATCACGATCGCACAATGCGATTTTGCCAGTGGCCATTTCTTCTTCTATGCGATCGAAATAATTAGCCCGCGATCGCATTGGACAAAAAGGTACCTGGGCAGTTTTCCCTTTCCTCTTCATGATCGCAAACCATATTCCGCGATTGCGATTCATTACACGCCTGGGCAGAATATAAGTTTACCAAAAATCGGGGTTTCACCATTTTTGACATATTTTGACTTCTAGAACTCGATTTTCGGTGATTCTTTGAGGGTTTTTCACACAAATCGAATGGGTAAGTGTTCTTCCACTATAATTAATTATATTTCATGAATTAGTTCTTTTTTTTATCATTTAATTTTTGTTTTGGGTTGAGGGGATTGTGGGTTTTGAAAGAAAACTTCAAAAAGGTAAAACATGATTTGGAAGACCAAATTTTATCGGAATTGGATAAATTTAGTATGGGTGAACTCGTATCGAATGGGTACTCGGTTTTTGTAAAATTTGACGGGTTCCGAGGTCCGGGCCCCGGGGGATCGACTTTTGGGTCGATTTTTATAATATTGTAAAGATTGAGACTTTATTATTTGGAATACTTCATTATATGTTTTATATGTATTTTGAAGTTGTTTTAGTTGATTTTGAGCCATCCGGAGGCCTTCCCGCCCGAGAAGTCTATTTTTGAGTATCGGGGTGTCGTCTTTGAGGAAAGTATCTTGCCTAACCTTGTGTGGGGGAACTACCCCTTAGGATTAAGTCTTCTATGTTGATTGTAGTCTGCGTATGTGAGGTGACGAGTGCGTACTCGGACTTATTTGCAAATAGATTTCCCTTTAGGGATTTTTGGTCCTTATATTCACCGTATATGAATTGAAATTGTTATATCTGAATTCCTGATTTCTAGTTTCATATCTTTCTGCTCAAATTAGAAGTACTTGCTTAGCATTCCTTGTTTCTTATTTGATCTTAATTGACTTAAATGAAGACTTTGCCTTTCCTCCCGTTATACTATATGTTTCTTCATACACTTCCTATGTGACTAAAACTAGTATAATCTCGCCCTATAATTGTCTAACAAGTAATTGGATTATCTATACGTTGGTGTCAAGCATGCCCGTGAGTCGTACATTGTGATTTAAATGATTTTCCCTTAAGTACTACTTAGGTTTAACTGATGACCACCTATGTTGATGGTATTTCTTTGATGCTGCCTATTTACTGAGCATTGTTCAAGCTGAGTTTATTCGGTGAAGCTAATTGTCTAAGTGAGATTGGTTATAGCTGATTCCCTTGCCGGGATGATTTGGTTTCTTGGTTGCGAACTTGAATATATTGAATCGTTGCTATATTTGCCTTGTTTTCCCCTCGTTATGCTGCTTCTCTTTGTGCTTGGCATTCCTTTCAGTGGCTACTTCTTATGAGTGAGTTTTTACCATTTTTGTTATTTAAGTCTTTATATTGATTTGCTCATCGCACATTGCATTCGGTCTTGTTTGCTTTTGAGCTTGTTGTGGCAATATATGTTGTTTCTGTCACATTCTGGTTGTTTTCCTCAGTGGCTGCATTTCATATTTAAATTGGGACTACGGACTGAGATCCGGGAGCTTTCCCCCGGTACTGTATTGCATATTTAAATTGGGACTAGGGACTAAGATCCGGGAGCTTTCCCCCTTACTACATTGCATATTTAAATTGGGACTACGGACGGAGATTCCGGGAGTTTTCCCCCTGTATGATTGCATATTTTAATTGGGACTACGAACGGAGATCCGGGAGCCTTCCCCCTCCCCCCCCCCCACGTACTACATCGCATATTTAAATTGGGACTACGGACGAGATCCGTGAGCTTTCCCCCTGTACTGCATTGCATGACAAATTCTGAGTTGCGGACTGAGTTTCGATGGTTTTATCATTTAGGAGATCTGGATCGAAAGATATATATATATATATATATATTGAAAAGTATAGCTGAAAAGCAATTATCTCTAGGAAAAGTTATGTCTGAAGGACTTCTATTTCGAAAGTATATTGAAAAGTATTGTCTTGCAGAAAAAATGATATTTGAAAGAGCAGTATTTGGGAAAGTATATTTGAACGCCACGTATTTTGAAGGGACTATGCTTTAAAGATTTCTCTTTATAAAAATATATAAATATACATTCAGAGAAATCATGTTTCAAAGAAGAAATTTCTCTATTCCGAAATGATTATATCTTTAAAGCTTTCGAAATAAACTCACGATTTAAAGGTTTTCACTCAAAGGTTTGACTAGCTTTATTGAGTTTATTGGCTAAGGCTTGACGTGAATAAATTGATGCAGTGCTGAGTTGCTGGTGTTTTATTGGGTTTTGATTCCCGACATTTGGCTTGCATTATTTCCATTTTCTTTGCGTATTTCTATTATGTTGTCCGTTGATCGTAATTATTGAATTTTCTTCCGTATTATTCGATCGTACCGTTAATTATATCAAAAAATCTTTAGATAGATATTATGTTTCGGTCATTGGTACGTTTATGTCTTTTTACTTATTAGATCAGTGGTGTCTTGACTAGTCCTTGTCACTACTTCACCGAGGTTAGTCTTGATACTTACTAGGCACCGTCGTGGTGTGCTCATACTACACTTCTGCACATTTTTGTGTGCAGATCCAGGTAATTGTTGTTGTTAGACGCATGGATAGTTTATGAGGAGACTCAAGGTAAACCTGCTGCTGTGTTTGCAGACTTCGGAGTCACCTTCCTGTTTATGTCAACTGTACTTATTATTTCTAGACAACTATATTTAGATACGGTTGAAAGATGTCGTAGAGCTTATGACTTGTATTTACCGAGTTTTGGGAAATTGTAACTTTGTCAAGATTTCTATATTGAGGCTGTTATAATTCCTTTATTATTGTTGTTGTTCAGTGAAAATGTTTAGGCTTACCTAGTCCCTAAGATTAGGTTCCATCACGATACCCAACGGAGGGAAATTTGGGTTGTGACAATACCATATCAAATATATCTAACGATATCAATGTTGCTAAACTTACGGAATATTATAGTCACAAATCCTCTATAATCTCATGATCTTAATCCCATCTAGCTCATATGGATTACTACGACTAATTCTAATATTAAAGTACGGGATATAACAGCTCGAATAGAATCGAATAGGACTTTAACGGGTTGTTATGTTGGCTAGATGGGTAGGAGAATTTTATAATAGTGACTTACACTTCCCTAAGCACTTTGTACTTTTAGAATTCATCACCCATTATTTTCTACTTTTCACTTTATTTTTAAGCCCTCTCTTCATCAATTGTTTCACAAGTATTTCCCTCATATCAAGAACGTTTCATTTTTTTTTCAAAGCTATTTTTTTTTCATGTCACATCATTATCAAGAGCGTCTTTTAATCACTTTTCAACTCTCATTGATCACTATTTTCACTTAATCATCCCTTTCTTCAAATTTATGAATTAATATAACAGTCTAAGCAACAATGCTCGAGGAAGTAGGGTGAAAAAACTAGAGATTAAACAAGAGGATAAAGGCAAAAATACGGCTTCCAAATAAAAGGCTACAGGATCAACGAGCTAACTAGTAGTAGAATATCTGAAAAGGCTAAAATTCACAAAACATATCAAAGAAAGCCTATTATGATCTTCTAAACAGAGCAATACTTTTATTTCACTTCAGTAACATGCAGGGCAAGTTCTAGACTAAGATACAAAACATGGAATATATGTAATAAATCCTCACCACATATGGCACAAGTATCAATCAAGATGGATAAATTTTACTCTAAGACAGACGGATCATAGCGAACAACAAAATAAGAATAAGAAATATATAGAGTCATACCTTTGAGCTTAGGTGTCAGAAAGTCTGCTATTTTATTCATTATTCAAGTACTCAGAGGAAAGTATTACTCAAGCTCAGGCCTAAATAGGCTAGTATCAAACAGGTAACAAAATTTTTTCTTCTCCCTCTTTTTTGTCTTCTCCTAAAAAATAATCTAATCCTATAAAAAAGTTTACCCGGTTCAATTTACATCCCCTGGAAAAGAACCGATGCACTAAGAAAAATCAAGGGGAATTATAAAAAAATTATATTTTTTTTCAGTAGACCTTAATCCCTCAAGAAAAATGTCCACAAAATCTATCGTCGGGAAAAGTCCAACTTTTTTGCTTTTTTTCCTCTCAGTTTTCTTTTTTATTTTTCATTTTAAAAAAAAAATAAAAAAACCACTACACTAAGAACGAATATTACAATTAAGTTAGGATAGCACAAAAAATCACACAAACAATCTCCTAACTCCAGACTTAAAATTGTGCAATGTCTTCAATGCACACTATAAATAACAAGAAGGTAAAAGAGACTCCCTGGTAGGCCAAAGGCCGAAGAATTAGCAGCTCACGGGATACTCAGACTTCTCCCAGGTATGATTCTTTGTGCGAGTACCTCACACTTAGTTTCAACCACCAGCTCACTTTTGCACTCGCCTATTGACTTTGACTCCATGCTCTTGCTCCTACAAAAATATAAAACAACACTACAAAAAATAACACAATAATAAAAATGAACAAAAATAAAAAGAAGAAAAAAAATAAGGTTGCCTCCTAACAAGCGCCTTATTTATAGTCGTGGCAAGACGCTATCTCTTCACCACTTCTCCTTCCACCTTGAGGATATGAATTGCGTCCTCAATTTTGCATCAATTTTTCTGTCACGTTCCTGGGGCAGTGGTGTAAAAATAAAGGAACCAAGCAATAGGTATCACATCTTGCACTTCTTGGCCTTTAAGTGAGGGATGTCATTTTGTCTCATTGGTATGGCAAATTTTAGAATATATGCACCTTGTTCCTCATCCATTGATTCCTCTATATGCTCGAATGGATCAATTCTCATGTCATCAACTAAACACAATGTTGAAAAGTGTTTAGAATGAGGTCCAATACGCTCCAACTCCAAAACTGCATTATTTTTGACATCCTCAATACTATATACTCCCTCAACCTCGGCATCATCAACAAGAACATTGTCTAATGATTGGTATTCTAGTTTTAGCTCCTCAATTTGGCCTAGAAGATCTTTTTCAGCTTCACACAACGCATCACTAAATTGTTGGGCATTACATGCATCAACCTTTGCACTCAATTGAGCCTCCAAGTCACGAATAAAACTGCCAAATTGGTCGATCTCTTGTCTTTATTCAGCTCTTCCTTCTATAAAGTGTTGTATCTCGTTTGTAATTTTCTCACGGAACCCTCCATATTCTTCTAATAATTTTAGGTGCATATCAAGAATGCGAACATCATATTCCAGATCATCCAATTCGTTACCCCTGTCAAACTCACAAGAATTATTAGAATTAACATAAGAAAGGATTAGAGTAGGATAACAACACTTAGGGTAATTATACCAATTACCACCACAAATAGTGCAAGATTGATATGGTGCACACAACTCAGTCCTGGAAATATTCTTACAATATTGTCACAAGTGGGGTCCTTTACAATATGGACAAGGATCACAAAGACAAGAATACTTACTATCCCACCACTTTTCGTTCAAGGATTCCATATAAAAAAATATAATACTAACTACAATAAACTAAAATTAAAAACTTAAATAGATAAAAGTAAAAATCTAATCTAGTAAAATAGTTAATTTCTAAGTCCCCGGTAACGACGCCAAAAATTTATTGCTCCCAAACGCACATACAAGTATACGTGGTCGTACAAGTAATAAAATGATAAGTCGAGTGTCGAACTCACGGAGACTTGTATTAACTACCCACTAAATTTACCATGATTGTTATTCAGTCAAGCCAAAATCAAGTTTAAGAATGTGATTATACTAAACTATAATTCTAAATAATAACTAAATTATCAAGTAGTAAATTGATTTTTTATTTATTGAGTAGAAACAAATATTCCAGGGTTGTGATCGATTCACCAATTCTCTTGTGTTCTAGTTAACTCTCTCTTTCATAAAATTAACTAATGGTTGCTAATTAATCAATAATTGCTCTCATAGCCTTCTCCCGAAGTACCACTCGCCTATTCAAAATAGATTAACGTCTATATTCCTATGAAATCAATCTCTTAAAAACGCATTAAGGTTACGATATTTAATTAAGCACAGTTACTAGGTATATTCCTATCCTAACCACAAATTCGCCCCCCTAAGAATTAAGATCATGCTCTCTTGAATTCTTCTCTAATCTAAACACGGCTTTCCCAAGTATATCATAAATAGTAAATAGAACCTAACTGCTGGCCAGACAATTAAGCAATTAATCACAGAATTGAAAAAACAACCATATATTAGTGAATTGCAATCAAGGTTAAGCTAACGTTAAACAACAATATTCATGGTTAAATCACAATCCCATAACAATGGGTTTTAGACACTCATGATAATAGAAAATAATTTCATAAGTGTTCAATAATTGAAAATACTAAGAAAACTGAGATCTCTTCGCTTCCGAATGTTTCTCGTGTGTATTCTCCTTCAAAAGTGACGTCACCTCTTCACAAATAAGTTTAATCTTGCTTTTATACGTGTTGGGTAGGTCTAGGGCCGAAATAACTGTGTCTCGGGCGAATTTGGACTGACTTCACACCTTCAGCACCCAGACCAGCGCTAGGCACCGTCCCAGGCACTGTGGATTTTTCACTTACTGATTATGGCGCCACAGGTAGCGTGGGGCGCTAAAATTTCCAATTTTTCTGTTTTCGCCCGTTTTGGCTCTAATTTTACACATTTTGCCCCCAATTTCTCTCGGATCATTCCTACACATAAAAACACCTCAAATTAATATAAATCAACACATTTTACATCCTAAATCCACGAAATAAAAGTAAAACATGAGGCGATATAACAAATATATATACTTTAAGCTAAACATCATAAGTATATGCAATCGTCAAGTAATAAAGAAATGAGATAGAATGTCAAATTCACGGGGATTTATGATTTAACCATTAACTAGATTAAACTATCCTAATTATCTTAATAAGAATTAAACCTAAAAGCATTCGACTCTGATTAATTATCAATTTAAAAAAATAGGAGGAAGAAAAGATTCTTATATTATCAATGTGATAAAAATGATCTATGGTTATGAGCTATCTAACAATCCTACCGTATTCTTTAATCGATTCAACTTCTTAATCTATCTAATTTACTAGTTGACCTAATGGTTTATATGAATAACATGTTCTATCAATACTATCTCCATAATATATCAACCATATATTCTTATGGTTTGAATCAATCATGAATGAATAAAGAACATGGCATTCGACCAAAAAAGATTGTTATGTATATTCCTATCCTAACTGCAAATTATTCCATGAGCCACGAATTAAGAAGCAAACTCTACTCAATCCCATTTGCAATCTAGAATTCTCTCTCATGAATTCAATCCTAAATTCGTAGATAGTATTCGATTGGTGATTAAGCAATCAAATATTAAAGCGCATGATTGATTAAAAAAAGTAATATCATAGATCTAGAAATAAAAATCAGCATTCAAACAACAATAGTCATGAAAGAACTAAAACTCTAGAACATGAAGTTTAGTTCTACGTAAATATGATAACCAAACGACCAATCATCCAAAGAAATATAAAAACCACCAAATTTGACGGAAAAAAAAATGAACTTGAAGCTCCTCGATCGTTCCTTGCTCTCCGTTTGTCAAAAGTTCTGTATAAATCCTGTTTTTGATGTACTTATAAGTGTAGGAAATGTTTTCTTTCAATCCCAAGTCAGCTTAAAAAAGCTGGAAAAAAAGCTGAAATCCGTGTCTGGGGACTGTGCGAGGCATGCCCCCTGGACGGGCTCCTAATGCTAGGGGTGTTTAAAACCGAACAGAAATTGAAGCTTAATGGCTTATTGGTATCGGGTTAACGGTTTAACGGATGAGGAACGGATTGAAATTTGTTTATTAACGGCTTATCGATTTAGGGGCGGATTATTCAATTTTCTTAACGGATAATCCGTTCACCCGTTAAGAATATATATATATAAAAATATATATATATATATATATATATATATATATATATATATATATTTATTTTTATCCATATTATTGAACTCGTTTACTGCTGCTCTCTAAACTTTAGAAAAAAGATTCAATTATTTATTACCAGCGTGAGAGGTTTCATAATAAATAATAGTAATACACGAATAATAAAAAAGTAATATAAGCACGAACCAACAACTGCTTAATAATTTGAATGATTTGCAGGATGGCAACTAGCTTCTTGTTAGCATTGATAGCAATGTTGACTACTATTATGACTCAAAAAGAACTGATTGTCAACATCACCATAGTTTACAGTGCCACTGCACAATATATTAAGCAACATAAAGTAAAGAGATCACATGCAGACTTCTATGAGTACTAAGTACTTATTTGTTTATGAAACATCAAACAATGTGCCTCGATGGAAGCCCGCCAACATATCATCAGATAGAGGACATGGTAGCAGACTTCGCAGCTGGATTATCGAATTGGTTAAGTTCAATCTTAACCAAGTTGTGCTTTTATTTTTTAACAGTTTGTCATCTTCTTAAACAGTAAAAATCTGTTCAAATGATACTGTTGATGTATTGTGTTGTGCACTTTTCAATTCCTTATCATCCACTTGAATGTAGTATGAGAAGTATTTGATATCCAGTATTTGATTCTAGTAATATAGTCTCATGGTGTAATTTAGTTAATATATATGTATGAGAAATGTTGACTATATTATTGTCTCGGAAATGTACTCTCCAACACTGTGTAAAAGTATGTTAAGTTTCAATATAATCAATTGAAACTAAATCGATAACCCGTCTAATAACCACCCGATAAGAGCTAAACCGATACAACTCCGCCCGATATCTTATAGGGTGACTAGCGAATTAATACATTTAAAACCGATAACCAATAAGCCAAACCGTTAAGAGTAAATAACCGCTCGATAAGCAACCCTACCCAATTCCTTTTTTTTCTTCTTTTTCTCCCACTCGTCCATGTTGCCCTACAGGTTACTGTTTTATTTCGCTGCCAACTCCTTTAGCTCGTGCACCTCTCCCGCGAAGTACGAGCTTTGAACGAGCCATCTTCATTTTTCTTTTCTTCGTCTTTTCATGTCTCGTTTTATGCTAAATCACTTTCTTTTCATCAACTTTCATCCAAATATGTTCTTACACGTACATAAGAATGCATCCAACAGACATCCAATCTTCACGAAATCACACAAAACACGGGACATAAGAACACCCAAAAACATGAACTTTTCACTATTTATGTTAAGCGTGAATTCGTAGTTTAAAAAAACAAAACAAGCAATATGCACCACCTGTGCACTAATTAGTGGGCTGCTTTATGCATATATTCCTCTTTTAGGTCACTGTTTACATCTTGTCCCTATTTTAAGCATTTTTATATAGACATATCTCTCGAAAAAGTTTCCGGATAACATTGTTTGCTTAGTCAATTTTTTGGTTTACTCACAGAATATTATGTTGTGGTCTAACTTTTGCAGTAACATACAAAATTTTAGACCATAATCTATCGTTTTCTTATAAGATTTTTAATTTGCTAAAAAATAAGTTTTTAAACCATTATCTAAAAGGTCCATTAACTGCAATTAAAAGAAAATGATATAAAAAAGGACACAGTCGGCAAAAATTTCACCTAATAGTGTTACATATACATACTATCATATGATATTATATATCTTAAGTCTTAAATCTGTTTTTGAACAAACAAATTTCCCAAATAGCTAGTCTTGATCAGCTAAGACGGGTTGAAATGATTATAATAAGCAAAAATAGCTACAAATTAGGCGGTGTTTTAGCAACATGGCTGGCTAATGGCTATGGAACCCATGAATTTGTCACATTTCTCCATTTTTCCTCTTTTCTTCTTCCATCATTCTGGGTTTCTTCCATCTCAACAGTTGAATCAAGAACATGTGATTTATCTTCTTCTATGCCATAAAAAAAAGGTACCTTTTTTTAAATCTATACATGCAAATGTACATACTTTTTGTCTGTTTTGTGTTCACCGTTACTCAGAGTAATTGAATCAAGAACATGAATTTCTCTTATTATATGCCAATTAAAGGTGGTACCTTATTTTTTGTGTTTTTGTATCTGCATGCAATTTGCAAATTAATGGTGTATATATGATTGGATGTAAAAAAGAACTAATCTTTCTATTACCTTTTAGAAAGAAAAAAGAAACTTTTCCCATTCTTGTGCACCTGTAATTAAGTCCATTAAACAAAAGTTCCCTTTAATTGCGGTGTTAATCTCCAATTTGTGTGAAAAAAAAAACCGACATTTAGCCTTTTTCCTTATTGGGGTTACAGAAATTTGGTGGTTGAAAGTAAGAGTGAGGATAAAAATGATGATAGTTTGAATTTTAAGAAAGCATGAGTTGAAGTAATCATTTGAAAAACTGTTTATTATACTGTTCTGGTTTACCCTTTTGTTTTTCTGTTTGAAACATTGGACAAATTTGATCCTCCCAACATTTTCTTCTTTCTTTCTAATGAGATTAAGGCGTAGTCAATGCATTCTTTCTTGTGCCTCCTCCCACCACAGAGTAAGCTTCTTTATTCCTCATTCTTCTAGTTTCATCTCTTGGATTGGTATCCTTTTACTTTGCTGAAATTTTGGTTATTTAGCTTGGTTGAACGCAAGTATAGTTGAACGAAGAGGGTCAAATTGAGCGAAATGGATGTTGATGATTCGTATGAGTGGATGACAAGTTTGGGATTGAGGTGTTGTAGTTTCTATTAGTGAATGCAAGCATGGTTAATGGACTGAACAATAGGTTTTATCAGTTCTAAACCGCCATTTTTGAACAATGTGGGTTATTTTGGTTATTCATAGGCAAGATACCTCAAGGGGAGCTGCCCTTGGACCCTGCGTGAATAGGGGATCCGAGCTGTCCTTTTATAGACAAGATATTGGCCCAATATTTTCTGAGTTTCGAACCGTGCCCCACTGGTCCTCGGGGATTTCTCAGTTATCAAAAATAATTATTCGAACTTGAACTACTTCGACTGTATGACAACATAGGTCATTCTATTAGATTTAATTAGATGTAGATCCTAAGCTACATGATGGATGATTAATTTATCATCATGAATTGCACGGGGTGACTAGAAAAACATTAACTTGCAATTTTCTTGAAGTCGTTTGAATTTCTCTGCTGCCCTCTGCTACGAGCTGCATGCAACTTGATACAATTGTTGTTCTTTTGAGTGCATTCTATGCTGGGAGGGAGTAGCTTTCGTCTTACTGGAATTTACCTGTCTAATGTGGGGACCTAATCTATTTTACTAATTGCCTGTGATATTAAGTCAAATCCTTTGCCTGAACTCTACCAAAGGAGTTGATTTAGCAAAGAAACAGTATATCAAATGCTGAGTCATAATCTCATTTCAATTCGACTAACTTTTAGAAATAAAATCAACTTGCAGTTGCTTTAGCTTGTCTCTATGTCTTCGTGCCATATTGTGATCAGTTTACGTAATTATCTTTAACCAAACCCTTTTCGCGCGCATCAACTGGAGTTAATTTTGAATCTTGATAATCTCAGACTCGTGAAGTGATGTCTATGACCCTCTTTAGATTACTTTTATCTTTCTTCGTGTTGCTATCTTTTTTCTCTTTTTGATCTTTTTATTCCGCATTGAATGCCTCAGCTAGACCAGTTAAATAATGTTGCGATTCTAGTCACATTGCTGACATATCCACTTGTGACAAGGGATGGTTCACAAGTCCTTCGTTAAGGGTTCGTTCTCTTTAGGTTTGGGGAGTTTTGGTTTGTGGGGGGGGGAGGGGTAAGGTACTAGGATGGTCAGGCAAGTCATTGGCAGCTATATCTTCCTGCCCTTCTTGTTTAAACTTCAAAAACTTGAATGCTGTAACATTTTCATTTCATTCTGTAATTAGCTTCATTAGCAATTTATAATAAGGCAGAGTACACTTCTGCTCGTACTTTTATCTCACAGAGCTTATGAATTCAGGCTGATGAAGATGAAAGTAATTGGCAGAGAAAGAGGCTAGATGAGGAGCCAGCATGGTCACACAATTCTCCTCACGTAATTTCACAGTTAGCTCAGTGTTTTAGTGAGTTCAAATTATTCTAATTTACCACCTGAATAGTTTCCTTAAAGGTCGCTGCATCTGTATCTTTTTTGCCTACAGTTCAGAAAGTTTCTCCTAGGTAGTGTAGTTTAGTCTTTCAAATCTTTCTTCTTCTTTTTTCTTGTTAAATTCATAATACAGGAAATAAGTTGTTTTACGAAGTTTGTGCTTCTTTTACATTGCAAAATTTTGGGATTGTCAAAATGGGAAGTTGGGAACTGTTAGTCTTTTTGCAATATATATGTGAGCCTGAACATCTTTCATCACCAGTATTACTATCTAGAAAGAATTCCTCATATTTTAAGTTTCGAGGCTGTATAAGCCAAACTGGAAAACTATACTGCCTAATTAGGATAAGCATGGAACATCATAGACTAGTAAAAAGGCAGCCCAGTGCACTAAGCTCCCGCTATGTGCGGGTCCGGGGAAGGGGTGGACCACAAGGGTCTATTATAGCAGCCTTACCCTGTATTTCTGCAAGAGGCTATTTTCATGACTCGAACCTGTGACCTCCTGTCACATGGCAGCAACTTTACCAGTTACGCCAAGGCTCTCCTTCGTACATCATAGACTAATGCATGGTGCAAATTGTCGGAAGAACAATGCGAAGAATAGTGAAAAAGAAAGACTTCAACATAAAACTTCAAGAAGCACATCTTTGATTATCTTTTTCGAGCTGTTGTTCCCTTTACTTAATATGTTAGTCGACTAATGTGTACATTTCCATTGTTATTTGTTCATATCACTTATCAGATTTTGATGTTGATGGCTGTAGCTAATGCTATGGTTGGACCACGAGCATGGATAGGAGGAATCTTCAACCGGTCGGGCAATAAACGGTTCGGAAGCGATAAATATCTTGACTACCCTTTAACTCCTCTTCAGGTAAACCGTGGTACCATAGGCCTTTGAGTTTAGCTGACCTTTACCTCTATTTCATGTCTATCCAAGTTATATAGGCTTTATTTTTTGCCAATCTGGCTGAGTTGATTCCTTGGTGAAGTGGTTCTTTCTGGTGGTAGAAATTGTTGAGACTATTATGGAAGTTCTTTTTTACTTCTCTTTGTAGTTTATACCTTCGTAACATCTTTATTTAACTTCTGCCAGGAAGAAAGATTACACAGGCTTCAAGAACGGCTAGGAGTACCTTTTGATGAAACACGCCTAGATCATCAAGTATTTCCAAAATGCTTGTTCTATTTTCATTTCCATGCTAATTTGAGCTCATGTCTTGAGCCAAGGGTCTAGTGAAAACAGTCTCTCTACCTTTATGAGGTAGGGGTAAGGTCTGCGTACACACTACCCTCCCCAGACTCCACTTGTGGGATTAAACTGGATTTATTGTTGTTGTTGTTGTTAATTTCAGTTCATAGTTATAAATTCTAATCCCTCGGGGATAGTGAAACTGCAAGTTGCAAAGGTCATGTATAGGGGATGTTTTATAAGGGACTTGGAATAGTATATTAATTGATCTAAGTTACGACCTTTTGTTTTCCAGTTTATCAACAACATGTTGTTTTGATATGACTTAACTCATGAAAAATGTGATCCCAATATTCTTCTATGACCACCTATGTTTATTTAAATTTATAAAATATGTACTTATGTTCACTTCGTATGAAAAATCTTGAAAACTTACATAGACGTATTATTCAGAGTAATAATTTTTCAAGAAGGCACCTCGTTAGTTCAATATACCAAAATTTTGCCAGAAGTCACTAAAACATTCTGCCACTCTAATTTCATGGAAAGCACTGAGATCACTATTTTATCACATCTAATCTAAATGATATTATCGGTATCAATTAACCTATCAAATCAGTAACTTAGCTTATCTGCAGCATAGCAGAAAGTTGGAACCCTTAGTTGCCTCTGCATGGATTTTGTTTCTATCTGTACCTGCATCTTTTGGATTATGATATCGCTTGTGTTTTTCTGGTTATAACCTGTATTTTAGCAAATAATTAACTCCAATTTTCAGGAAGCTCTTCAAGCTTTATGGAATGCAGCATTTCCAAATGTTAAGCTTAAAAGTTTGATCTCCGAGCAGTGGAAAGATATGGGCTGGCAAGGAGCAAACCCATCGACTGACTTCAGGTAAAGTGCAGCCGTTTTGACCCTCAATTTTTTGTCAAGATACATTAACATTCTTGTCACTTATTCGTAGAAAGAAATGTGTAAGACCTCTTAGTGAGAGGAGATCCATTTCTATTTGTCAACTGTAGTAATTAGGACATAACAGTTTGCTTTTTAATCTATAGAGAAAGTTATCCAACTATTCATTTGCAACGTTCATCTAATGGAACTTCTATAACAATCAGCAGATAGCTAAGGATTAGGAAAAGTTAATTCTTGGCTTTGTTCTCTTTTAACTCTTTGTTACAATAAAAAGAAAGGGGAACCCGGCACACTAAGCTCCCACTATGCGCGGAGTCCGGGGAAGGGCTGGACCACAAGGGTCTATTATACGCAATCTTACCCTGCATTTCTGCAAGAGGCTGTTTCCACGGCTTGAATGCATATCTCAAATATCTCACCAACTTCCGGCACTTAGTTTACTTTCGTTGTCTAAGATATTATTCTCATTTGAGAAATCATCTTGTTGTAGGGGTTGTGGATTTATTTCACTCGAGAATTTGCTGTTTTTCGCAACAAGATATCCGGTATGATCCTTTGGCTGTTCTGCAAAGAGCTTAAATTGCTCATTAGGATAAGTGTTCATAGTATGATTGTGGCATAATAAGTCATAACTAATTGCGTATATTCAAAATCAAGGCTTGTTTTCATAGGTTGCTTTTCAAACGAAGTGGATCAAGGGCAACGTGGGAGTATCCATTTGCAGTTGCTGGGATAAATGTTTCATTCATGTTGATTCAGATGCTGGACTTATACTCAGGTGATCTAACGTTTTAAGTAATTAATGTTTCATTCTTTATGATGCTTATTGTCTCAAAAGTATACATTTTGCTAAACTTCCCTGTTCATTCTGAACCGGCATTGACTTTCTTCTTTTTCTCTTGCAGAAAAGCCTAAGTGTCTTCCGGGAATTAATTTCGTTAAGTTATTAGGAGGTAAGCCAGTCATATAGACAGAAAATTAACCTAAGTACTTCCGAATCAGGGTGCTTTCTAGATGAACTTTTCCGCTAAAAAACTGCAGAGGATGACGAGGCATTTGATGTTCTATACTGTATAGCATTCGCGATGATGGATGCACAGTGGCTGGCTATGTGTGCTTCATATATGGAGTTTAAGGTATACCCCTCTCTCTCTCTCTCTCTCTCTCTCTCTCATTACTCTATGTCTCTCGTCCAATCGCCCAAAGGCGAATTCAGAATTTGAACTTTATGAGTTCAAGTTATCTGTATCATTTTAGTGGATCTTTAACACATAAACAAGATATGAGCTAAAGCTACTAGGTTCGGTTGAACCCGCATCTATTACCCTACATCCGCCCCGGCTCTCGCCCTTCCATTTCTCACACACATGTTGACCATATGAGGAACATGTCAGGAGCTTATAAATTAAGATTAATCCCAGCGCACTTCTTTTTAGAAAATTATAATGCTGATTATGTTTTGATTTAACACTATCATTTAGGAGAAAGCATTAAACATACAGGTCCTTTAGTTTAAACACAACTTCATTTCTGTGTGACTTCACTAAATAAGCATGGTATGGGTATAGGAAAATTCGCTCTGCATTCGCAGCAGAATGCCCTTAGCTAAACTGATAAAGGAAATGAAGGGTTCCAAAGTTTTATGATTTTGCAAAACTGAACCTCAATATTTACTCATTGTTAGTTTTTTACTAGTCATTGTCGAGAAAAAATTCATGTTTAGCATAAATAGTTAGTCCTATGATCTGTAAATGAAGATAAGTGTAGATCTAAAACAGAAAGGAATGCTTCACAATATGTATCTTACATTTCCTCGACATTTTACTAAAGGGTTTTTTGTTTTGTTCCTTCAGGATGTTTTGCAAGCGACAAGGACGCAATTAGAGAGGGAACTATCATTAGAAGATATACAAAGAATAGAAGATCTGCCGGCATACAACCTGATATAGCACATACACTTCTTATTCCCCTCAGTAATACCTGATATAGCTCACTCATTCTGCAGTTTGGTTAATTAAAGACAGACAGACAGAATTCGATGAAATGATTGAGGTACATCCAATAGCTAAACCTGAATTTTTCTGTACAAAAAGGTGGTAGTTTAGGCAACTCAAACATTACTGAATAGGTTTCCAATGTTTTATAGGATCATTTTAGTCCTGTCAGTAGAAAATATAGAGAACTTCTAGAGCTTTTACTTTAATTTTGTATGATATCGGATTGAGAAGAGCTTAATGGACATGAAAGATTCATATTTCCGATCCAGTGTGCTTGGGATTTATTGATGTGTAGTTGTTGAATGTTACTGAATAGATGAAAGAAGTCTTGCCACAGGCTGGCTAACTATTTTTGCCAGTTCTGAGTTATGCAAAGTCCTATTCTGCAATTTTTTACCTGTTGTTTCCTTTGCGCTGGCTACCTTATTATTTTGTTGTCATTACTGTTTCATTTCTCTAGTATTTCCATCATGGCCTCCTCACTACTTGTTTTTTTCCTCAAACTTGCTTTGATTTTTCCTCTGAGCCGAGGAGGGTCTATGAGAAACCGCATCTCTATCACACAAGGTAGGGGTAAGGTCTGGGTATACACTATCTTTTCCAGACCCCACTTGTGAGATTGTACTGAATGTGTTATTGTTGTTGTTGTTCTGAGTTATGCAATGTTCTGGGCTTCTATGTTTGGTTCTTCTGAATATTAACAAATTGGTTTCTTTGCCACGGCCTAGTTTCTCATTGACTATTTATATTGTTAGTTTCTCAAATCCAAATGCTAATGTTGAAGACATAATTAAATCAATAAAAGTGAATCCTTTATCTAACAACTTAAGCTTTGAGATGAGATGGCGACACACTTCAACAGAGCCAAGAGAGCATATTACTAGTATTCGAATATGATTTGATAAAATGTTGTCTTTTCTTACATTTGATATTAGGAAAGACGACTGAAAAAGTGTCTCGACACAAGCCCATGGCACATATTGTCTACTTTGAGCTTCGGCCCCACGAATTTGTTTTTTGGCCTACGCCATATCGAACCAGAAAAGCCTGTGTGTCATGTGAATTTGTGTCATGCCTTATAAAGCTCTTTAATTTTCTCTCTCATTCCGTTGTGGGATTCATCTAAGGTGATATGTGCGCTCCTTCTTCAGAAGCTTGCCAACGCAGAAATCTGTCAGTTGTATTTGGCCCGCCCTGATCAACGTGCCCTCCGTCATGGGCATCACGTCCAGTTAATGTAACGTGTGTCGTGTATATAAATTTTTATAAGTTAACCATAATCATTAGGTAAGTGACATTTATTAAGAGTATCTATGTACCTCTTAAGATTACATGAGTTTTAAACATTGAATAAAGATGAAATAAAACCAAATAATATTGTATATCCAACATGATTTGATCCAATAATTTCTTTCTATTTTGTTTTTGTCAAGAAAAAGAAAGACAACACTATCTGTGTGATAGAATGAAGAACAGGAAGTTATTCACATAATCATATTTGTGGTTGACGATGATAGCCACCACATCTATAGTGTGCTTTAGGTTTGCTTGAAAAGGTTATTTACTTTATATTATTTTCAACTTATTTGACCTATAATCATCTTCTTATACCAAATGATATTTACTTTCGCCCCCATTTAACCTTATCTATATTTTTAAAATTATTTAACCTATATCCTAATTTTTACAACTTCAAGCGCCGCCTTCCTGATACCTGTGCAAAACTTCAGCTTATTTAGTGCTGAAATTTTTACAAATGAACTAAATAACTTCAGCATCTTCTGATGAAGTTTTTGAAAAAGTTTTATGACAAAACTAATTAATACAGGACAAAACTTTAACATATTGGGTGCTGAAGTTTTTACAACTAAACTAAATAACTTCAGCATCTTCTGCTGAAGTTTTTCAAAAAGCTTTTTATGAGAAACTATTGAATCTAGGACAAAACTTCAGCATATTGGGTGCTGAAGTTTTTACAGCTAAACTAAATAACTTCAGCATCTTCGGTCGAAGTTTTTCAAAAAGCTAATGACGACAAAACTAATGAATCCAGGACAAAACTTCACCATATAGAGTGCTGAAGTTTTTATAAATGAACCAATTAACTTCAGCAGAAGATGCTGAGTTTTTAAAAAAAATTTATGACAAAACTAATTAATCCAGGACAAAACTTCAGCTTATTTAGTGCTGAAGTTTTTACAAATGACCTAAATAACTTCAGCACTTCTGCTGAAGTTTTTGAAAAAGCCTAGAATGCTGAAGTTTTTGTGAAAGCCTTTGCTACTTCAGGCCCGTATGCCTGAAGTTTATGCGAAAAGTGAGCACGCTTGCAATTTTTTTTGCAAAGCGGGTATAAGTTAAAACGTGACCCAAAAAGTGGGTATAGATGCAAAAACCCCCATTTCTATAGTTTCATACAAGAGAAACTTTATCATGATATGAATAGACGAATCAAAAGGGAAAACTTACACAAATGTTCCAAATAAATCTCAACTTACCAACCTCTAGCCATTAGTCATAGACGTACCAAAACTAGCCAACAAAAATTAAAAAATCAAATAAATAGGGTTCTTTCTCTCAAAGAATCACATGCAAAAATCACCTTCCATATTTTTAAGCGTGATTAGCAACATTAGATGCAAGATAGAAAGGAAATTTCATCGATGAGGTAGCAAATAAGGTGATGAAATACAAAAAATAATATACAATATTTCAAAAGTCTAAGCAAAAAAGAACTTTTTCAACGGGTATAGTTGAAATTCATTGAAAATATATAGATAAGTCAATATGCAAAATTTGAGGAAGATTGGAGGTGATTTGGAGTGGTTTTGTATCAAAATTCATAATTAAATCGAGTTCAAAAAATTCTTCTGCGACACATTGTCACGACCCATTTTGCCCTCCGAAAGGTATCGTGACGGCACCTAGTCTCTACGACTAGGTAAGCCTAAAGTTTGCGGAAAATGATAGAATCAATAAAATAAAGACAAAAAAGAACTCAAGTAGATATAACATAGTTGCTCAGCATATACACTTTCACTTCCCAAAACCCATAATGTCACTATAGTCACAAGCTCTGTACTAAATGTAGCTCTATACAATGAAACAGTGGAAAAATACATAAGCCTTCGATGCCTATACTAGAGTAGAAGGGGACTCGTGGGATTCTGCGGACGCGACAGAATTACCTCGCGGTCTCCTGGCAGCTGCTAGAACGACTCCTAGCCACGATATTGGGTGCTAGTACCAGGATCTGCACATAGGGAAAACATGCGCAGGAAAGGGTGTGAGTACTCCACATTCTCTACTCCGTAAGTGTCAAGCCTAACCCCAGTCAAGTAGTGACGAGGTCAGGTTGAGGCCCTACTGAGTTTTTAAAAAAAGTCAATATACAATTTAAAACAATGAAATATAGATAAGAAATGATAAACAAGATTAATGGAAACTGAAGGAATTAATAACAGAAAGAGAGTCCTCGGCTCAGCACAACATATATCTCAATAGTAAATGTGCAATGCAGTACACGGGGAAAGCTCCCGGATCTCAGTCTGTAGTCCCAGTTTAAATATGCTATGCAGTACAGGGGCAAAGCTCCCGGATCTCGGTCCATAGTCCCAATTTAAATATGCATTTCAGTACAGAGGGAAAGCTCCCGGATCTCGGTCCGTAGTCCTAATTTACATATGAAATACAGTACAGGGGGAAAGCTCCTGGATCTCGGTCCGTAGTCCCAATTTAAATATGCAAGGCAGAAGTATGTCGGATACGGTTTAATTAAACAGTCCAGGAAAACAACAGGCAAGAATAGAGTAGAGCTACCTAAGCATGGTGCAGCTAGTAGCAAATAAGAGGAAATCAAGTAACGACAGGTAGGCATGCTTACTCTTAAGCTAACTACTCAATTAAGACATGAAATGGTAATATAGGGATGAAAATGAGTGATTTCATGGAAGTAAAAATAGGATTTTATCAACAATGACCCGTATACGCACTCGTCACCTCACGCACCCGGCGTTCACGTAACAAAATCAGTATAAAAATACCTAAGGGGAAGTCCCCAACACAGAATTAGGCAAGTCACTTACCTTGACTGCGCTAATCAACTCAATACCACGCTCTTGCCACGAGTATCTGACTCCGGGTGGCCCAAATCTATTCAAATCTATTGCATGGTGTAAATATCACTTCAAGGGAACAAAATAACTAACTATTTATAGCTAATACGCGAAATTAGGAAATTCGCCCAAAAAGTCCCCCCGGGACCACGTCTCGAAATCGGGTACAATTTATATTTCCCGAACACCTATTCGCTCATGAACTCACTCGAACAAGAATCAACAAAATTCGATGTCTAAATCTCCCTAAATCCTCAGATTTCTACTTGGGGAAATTTCATCCCAATTTCATGGTTTTTCATCCAATTTCATTGATTAGATTGAGGAAATTGATAGAGATTATTGATATACAAATGGATTAAGGTTAGAAAATGTTACCTATGATTCTCCTTTTCAAATCCCACTGAAAATCGCCAAGTTCCGAGCTCACAATCGATTTTGGAATTATGAATTTCGAACCCTCGAATTTTTGGTATAACCAACCCAGATGTTTCGCACCTGCGACACCGGGATCGCACCTGCGGAAACACAATCGCAGGTGCGGAAACTCATTAAACGACCTGGGGTCGCACCTGTGGTGGCTGGGTCGAAGGTGCGGCTCCGCACCTGCGGATACTATTTCCCGCCTGCGAGTCGGGCCAACCTAAGCTACATCCGCACCTGCGTGCACCCCCTTTGTACCTGCGTATCCGCACTTGCGGAAATACCATCGCAGGTGCGAGACACCAGAACTAAAAAGGTTCAGCTGCTCTCAAAGTCCCAAACTTGCCCGTTGGGCATCCGAAACAACCCCGAGGCCCCCGGGACCTCAACCAAACCTACCAACTGACTCTAATACCTTGTTCGAACTTGATCGAGCCTTAAAAACATATCTCATAACATCAAAATCATCAATTATGCATAGATTCAAGCCTAAGAACTTATGAAATTTCTAGAATCCACATCCGATGCCGAAACACGTCAAAACTCATCCGAATGACCTCAGATTTTACACACGTCACAAATGACATTATGGACCTGCTGTCGCTTTCGGAATTCCATTCCGAGTCCGATATCTAAATTTCACCTATCAACCGAAATCGCCGAAATTTTAACTTTCGCCAATTCAAGCCTAAATCCACAACCGACCTCGAAAACACATCCCGGACACGCTCTTAATCCCGAAATCACCCAACGGAGCTAACGGAGTCGACAGAATTCCACTCTGGATCCGTCCTCACACAGCTCTAGCTACGGCCAGATTTCTAAAGCTAAATTCTATATTTATGAACTATGTGTCCAAAATCACTCGGATTTCATCACTCAACGCTCCGACAAATTCCAATAACATAAATAGACATGGGAGAAGCGTTTAATAGGGGATCAGGGCGCTAATTCTTAAAACGACCAACCGGGTAGTTACACACATGTATCAAACATGTATCACATATGTATCTCACACACATGTATACGTGGATATACATGTGATACATAGTTGATTCAAAAAATATGTGATACACAAATGATACACACATCATTTTTTTCATGTTCAGTTTTGTGCTTCGAATTTTCAATTCAAACCACCTTAAAACTTCACCAAATCATCCCAAAAATGAGATTCAAGCTCCTTAAGTTGTACCCAATCTATTCTAATAACAACCACTCAAAACAAAGTAAAATTTTGATATTTTTTTGCTACAAATAGCTAATTGGATAATATTAGTAATATTTGGCTAATATTAGTAATATTTTATGAATTGGCCAATTTTTGTAATGAGCTACTTATAAATGGACATAACTGGTAGTTTCCCAATCAAAAGATCACAAATTAAAATAGATTTATGGATATTTAAATGTTCTTTGATATTACACTTATTTATTATTTTATGGCATTGCAGAAAATAGCAGTATAATAATTGGGATTATTTTCTAAATAAATGATTACTTTCATGCATTTACCCTTCATTCTACTAACTTTCTCCATTTATAATTCTTTTCCTCCGAACACTTTTTAAGTTGCAGCCAGAGATTTATTGAACTACTCCCTCTGTCATAATTTATATGGCGTATTTTTTTTTTTTTAGTTTGTCCCGAAAAACCTGTTATATATTTATATAAATTCAATTTACCTCTAAAATTCCTATCTTACTCATAATAAAATAATTTATTATTATATAATTTGTTTGAGACAACAAATTACAAAAAAGATAAAAATTAAAAAATTAAACTTCGTACCAAGTCAATCACAAACACAGAAATTAGGACGAAGGAGGTATTAAACTTTACCCAATAAAATAAAGCCTAACACACCCAAAAGATCACAACCTTTGTGGAAATTCTGAGCAATTAGTGATGGATCATGCAAAACTTTATTGGCGATTCCACAAACTTATTGTCGTGTTGTTATTGGACCACAAGCCTAAGTGACATTTTAAATAATTTTTTTCTAAAGAAATCTTTATATCCAGTATTGACACTTTTAATGTAGTTTAGTATGTTATGTTAGGTAACTTATCATATTTTTTAAGTTACTAATTACATCTATTCTGAACGAATAGTTGATGTTATCTTTTAGATGAGCAAATAGCTTATACCAATTAAATTTTATTCCCTCCATTTATTTTTACTTGTCCACTATTAATTTTAAACAACTCGTAAGAAATAAAAAATATAGTGTATAATTTACCGTGATATCCATATTAATTAGTAAATATTCTTAAAGGATTTAAAATATAATTTAAAATGAGTAATTAATGCTAAAGGAAAAACAAAGAAAATAAATTATTTTTATCTATAAAGTGACAAGTAAAAATGAAAAATTATTTTTAGAATACTTGACAACTAAAAAATAATTGAGGGAGTACTATTTAAAAAAGACAAAATACATACTTTACCCATCGACCTTGCCCCAAATCCCTCTTACAGTCCTATACGGGAATAATATTACACACCAAAACTTTTTAAGATGTGTCACTTACACATCACTTTAGAGTTTGACCACATCTGCTTAAAGATTGCTATTATACGCGCCAAGCAGCATCTGACACGTGTCATAAATCGAGAAAAAGAATTGAAAAAAAAACCTCTTCCCCCTCCCCCCTCTCCTTATTTTCCTAAAGAAAAAAATACAGAAAAGAAAAAACCCCGCCCCCTCCTCATTGTTCCAACCCCATCATCTTTTCCACTACCACCATACTACCACTAACCCTTCCATCACAAACACCTTTTTCCCTAAATATAGATTAACTCTTTGCCGATATTTAACAAGTTTTACAACATTCTTATACAAATTTCAAATTCAAGCTCAGACCCAAAGCTTCAGATTTATTAATGGTGTTTTCTGAGTTTTATCAAAATTAAACACCAAATTTTCAGCATATTTTAAGTAAATTTTTACTCAACAATAATCACGAATTCAAACTAATTTTCTAGGTCGTAGAACACCAAAATCAACAAGACCGATTACATTTTTAAGATTTTTCAATAGGTCAATAATAGTGATTTTTACTAGACCCAATAGCTCCTCTTTTCTTCTTCTTTTTCTTCTTCTTGTTAGTCATGGGGGTTGGAGAGGCGAAAAATAGGGGGGTAGACTAGGATGCGTGTGATATATGGCAAAAGAGATGTGTAATTGAGATACTTTTAAAAGTTTTGATTTGTAATACTATTTCTGTATTTAATCAGTGTGTAAGAGAGATTTGAGTACAAGGTCAATGAGTAAAGTGTGTATTTTACCATTTAAAAAAAGATAAAGTTTTCATCACGCTCTCATTTTTTGATTCCTGTCACACCCCTTTTCTAACTCCTAAAAGATATGTGTTATTGGATTGTTGTGGCTTAAAGAGTTTTTTCAATTAAAGTGACAATTTTGAAATAGAAATTATTTTATTGCTCAGAGTCGCCACTTGAAATTGATTTTTGGGTGTTCCAAGTCACCTTTGATTTGAATCTCTAATCAAAGGAAGATTTGACTCTCTTTTTATTGGTCTGCGAAAATAAAGTTCGGGTAAGGAATTTTGTTGACCGGGGAGAAGGTATAAGGCATTCCCCGAGTCCCATGGTTCTAGCCCGGTTGCTTTATTGACTTAAACTTGGCTTAAATTAATTCTGAATAAATTGTGCTTTATTAGTTTCTGTGTTTTACTTGTCCGTTTTTACTTCTTGATTATTAGATTTATCAAGAAAAATGATTTTGGATAAATTATGTTGTCATAATCACGCTACGCAAACGAATGCATGATCGAGACGAAATTTATTAATTTTATCATAACAGCGCTATGAAAGCGAATCCACGATTATGACGAAGATTACTAGTATATTATTACATTTAAAAGAAATTACTACATTTAAGGAATTAATTAAAAATTAAATGTCGCACTACGCAAGCGAATCTGCGATTTTTAACAAAAAAAGGAATAATTAGAAATTAATTAAAGCTAATAGAAATGGTATGAAATTATTGAATTAAAAATTATTGAATGTTAAAACATCACGCTACGCAAGAGATTCCGTGAGTTAAAGCGCGCCTACTAATTGTCTAACGTTTAAATTAATCATTAAGGTGATTAAATTTCATAGGTAATTAAGTTATACAATTATTAAAGGAAAATATGAAGCATTTAAAACTATTTGAAAAGCTTGTAATTAGAAACTTGGACCAACTTTGTTTGTTGGGTTTAAAATGATGTTGGGCCACTTTCTTTGTTATTAGGCTGCTAGACCAATTCTATTACATAATAATATTATGTCTAAGGCTCAATATTTTAATTCTTTTTAACTCTTTTGACAGTAAGGCAATTACTTACACAAAGTAATTCCATAACTCAATACATCTGATCTTAACATACTAATAAATACTAAATCATGGAGAAATAACCTTTACCAACTCTAAACCTCTTTACAAACTCTAAACAATAACCTTGAAAGAATTATGCAATCTATAGTATTACCAAAGTTTTCTAATCCGGGTATCAAGAGGAATATTTCAATTGAGAGTCGGACAAAGCTCAATGACGAATCTAATAGGCATTCAAAATGACTCTATGGCTACGTTCATATCCAAACAGTGGTGAATGAGAACTCCAGAAATTAAACCTTAACGCAAAGATGGAATCTTTTAAGGTTTTACATACACAGTCTGCTTACTTAAACATAAAGGCCATCAAAAGTTCAATAACAAAACAATCATCAATTCCATAATATAACATAGCTAAAATTACTGGAAATAATCACAAGACCCTCTACATGTCTATTATTGATACACGAAAGCAAACGAATTCATACGCCGACATTCTGATGAATTCGAACACTTGAATATTTATTCCAATCAGCTTGAGGGATATTTAAAGCAGTCCGGACAGAATGTTTTCAAAAGGCTTAAAATACACTGAAGAACTCAAATTGTTGCACTTTCATTCATTCTTGGTCAAGGATTTCAGTACATTAAAGGAATTACCTGGATAGCAGAAAAATGTAACCAATGGATGAACTAAAAATCAGCAGCGGTAACAACAACAAAGCAGCAAAAGAGACAGCAGCAAGCAGCAGAAAAAGAACCAAATAAACCGGACCGAATAGATCTTGAAGCCCAACAAGCTTTCAGGTAAGGAAAACTCGAAAACTAAACTTCAAAGACCTTTGCTCATTTAAGTATTTAGTTTCAGAGAAACTCACTCAATAGCCCCTCAAACTCTCTGTTGTTTTGTGCTCAAAGTCTTTCATATGTATAAGTGTGTAAAAGATGTGTCTTTTTTTTTAGAGTCAAGATCTGTGTAAAATGAGGGAAGAAATCCTCTTTTATATATGAGAAGAAAGGACTTTGGGACAGATTTTATTTAGCCAAAAATCTGTCCAAAATGAAGAATTTTTGACAAAAAATCTGTCCAAAACCAGAATTTTTGCCAATGAACAGTTTTTCTTACCAATTGTGGACAGAATTTTGGAGCATTGTACTCCAAAATAGTCCTTAACAGTAAAAGCAACTAAATAAAGATCCTACACTCAAGTACCTTTTACTACCCTCACAAACTAATACCAAACTAAACTATTACTCCAAACTAAAAAGTGCAAAATCTGATAACTAGGCTTGAACCATTAAACTAACAAATAAACTAATTACTACAAACAAACAAAACATGTAGTTAAGGCCTTAAACTAATTAGCTTACACATAGACAAACTAGAGATAATAAACATGAAATTGGAACATAACAACTAAGGCAACGTAGAATACATGTTGATAATGAAACAACTATCGAGTTGACTGAAACACGAAATCAAAAATAAGACTAAACACGAAGTAACAATCACTAACAGATTTTGAACTAAAGCAAAATACCAAAATCAATCGCAAAACCAGAATATCAGTGAACTTCGCCAATTACAAATAGCTAATCAGATTACAAAAGTGATTAACAAAACCGATTGACTAAACAAAACGTAATGGCAAAGTAAACGACTAACTGATACATTATTCGAAAGTATTAAGTAACGACTAATATTGATGATCGTTAATGACACTAACACGAATCACTGATCACAAATTAACAATAACAAAACTACAAACAAACGGTGGGTAAATAGAAAATCAGAAACTTAGAGAAGGGATTAGGATTTTACCTAAACGCTAAAGCTTCAAAGCAGTAGTACAACACAACTCGATGGCGAATTGACCTCCACGCCTCTTTTTCTCGATGAAAAATGCCGAAAAATACAAACTCTTGCGAACCAAGTCCAGCACTGTGTCAGAGAGAAAGAGAGACTAAGGGGCCGTGTCTATGTTGGACGGAGGCTTGGCGGCGGCAGTGAGGAGGAGCGAAGTGGCGGCAGTGTTGGTGGTGGTATTTTTGGGGGGGTTTGAATGTTTTGAGGCTTGGAATGGAGAAGAGGAGAGTGGGAGGAGTTCGGTGGTGTAAAATTTTTGGAGTTTCGGGTGGTGAGCGACGTCTAGGGTTTTGGTTTTTCTTAGATTTATGGAAATTAGTGAAGATCTAGAGGATTTGGAGGTTGGAATCGAAAAGAGGAGGTTGAGATTGAGGGGGGGAGGGGTGAAATTTTGGGGTCGATTGGAGGTGGTCCTCCGTCAGTGGGCGAATTCTGGCTGGTGGAGCCACCATAGGGAGACGGAGAGACAGAGAGGCGAGATGAGAGGGGTTAGGCTTTGATATTAGGTCTAAAGTGGGGCAATTTTCAGATTTTTTAAAGGATTATATATCTCTTGTGAGATAAAACATGGACCATTAGATCAAGGGAGATTTGATGGCTGAGATTGGATCTCTGATTTAATAAGCAAAACAACGTAGTTTTAAGTCAAAATTACGTTGTTTTGAGCTCTTTCTTGGCCAACCAGTTAATGGACCGGGTATGGACGAATTGGGCTCAAGGTTTGGGCCAATTTGGCTCAATTTTAATTAAAAATACAATAGCCAAATTCCTTAACCCCTAATCATCTTATTTAATCCTAGAAAATTATACAAGTAGAAAGAAAATCTTTTTGGGATATATAATTTAAAGGTGCCAACTAATGTACACAAGTAAAAGGTAAAAAAAAATACTTTTTTTTATTTTTAATAAAGAAATGCAAAAATAAAAAGTGCACAAACAACTAAAAATCATCGAAATACTAGTATTTCTAGGGGAGTTAAAAGCACGCAAAAATTAGGTATTCACAGCTGCCCCTCTTTGTTCGAGGACATGAAGAGTTTTCGTGCAAAGAAAAGTGAATCCATGACTAATTTTGCTCATACATCACTACCATGAAGCATTTTGAAAAAGGTGACCGAACCTTGCTTCTGAGGTTGCCTACATATCCTTGGATATAAAGGAATTAGGTCAGTGTAGTTCTGGGAAAAAATTCTATAGCTGGGACTACCGAACATTGGAGTTAAGACTGTTGTTGCTGTTGTTGTTGTTGTGTTTGTTGTTGTTACGGTTACTTTCTTCTTACATCAAAAAGAAAAAGAGAAATACATATTGTTGCAAGCTAAGAGTTACAAAATTCCTATCTATGTGTCTTCTGGGGTCAAATCTTGATTCTTGACTTGCTCGCTTGTGTTGACCTTAGATTGGATCTTGATGCTCTTTGAAGAAAAGACTGTGGCTCATTCTTGATTGCTTGATTTCCCAATCAAGATTTGGAAAAAATGAAATTTGAGAAGCTGGACTGTTGACACATTATCAATGCTAAATCCAACTATCTTGTGATCGAAAGAATTCTTTCTTATGATGAGAAACTAAAACCGCAAGCTTTAACTGTCACCTGTGCTCACGGCGGGGCCTGAAAAGCCATCAAAGACGAACAAAATGAACAAAAAAATTTCTGCCCCATTTTAGACTAGGAAAATTTTGTGACTTATCAAAGAAAGCTGTAAACTATCTAATTTATTGGAAGGCACACAAAAACGGTAGAATAAACTAGCTAAAAGAGATAAAATTTAATAACGAAGGATCATGAACCTACGTTACCAAGAGGATAGGTAACCAGGGGTTGGTACCCTATATTACTGAAAAGGAATGTAACCAGGGGTTGGTACCCTATATTACTGAAAAGGAATGTAACCAGGGGTTGGTACCCTGTATTACTGGAAAGGAATGTAACCAAGGGTTGGCGCCCTATATCACTAAGGATAAATGTAACCAGGGGTTGGTACCCTGTATTACTGGAAAGGAATGTAATCAGGGGTTGGCGCCCTGTATCACTAAGGACCCTGTATTACTGAAAGGAAATGTAACCAGGGGTTGGCGCACTGTATTACTAGGAAGAAAATGTAACCAGGGGTTGGTACCCTGTATTACTGGAGAAGAATGTAACCAGGGGTTGGTACCCCGTGTTACTGGAAGGAAATGTAACCAGGGGTTGGCACCCTGTATTACTGGAGAAGAATGCAACCAGGGGTTGGTACCCCGTATTACTAGAGAAGAATGTAACCAGGGGTTGACACACTGTATTACTGATAAAGTGTTGAATTCCTCTAGGCGAAATGGTTCTACTCGAGTTAAGCTACATAAAACATCCTGAGTGAAGAGTACTTCCACCCGGAACTATGAGCTGGATCCCCCTAGGTGAAATGGTTCTACCTGGGTTAAGTTATGTAAAATGACTTGAGCGAAGATTAATTCTACCCGGAACTATGAGCTAGATCCCCCTAGGTGAAATGGTTCTACCTGGGTTAAGCTATGTAAAATGACCTGAGCGAAGAGTACTTCTACCCGGAACTACGAGCTGGATCCCCCTAAGCGAAATGGTTCTACCTGGGTTAAACTACTAAACTAGGAGGTGTGAGTAGTAGTGATGCATGCTAAAAATAAAAGAGAAATGGATATTTTAAGGAGCTTACGTTCGGTGACATTCGTCCTTTAAGAATCGCCATTTTGCACTGCTTTGTTCCTGCTTCAAACAAAGAAAAATTTATTAGTTTTCAAGGTGGTGGTTGGTTGGTGGCCTTGATGCCCCATTGTGGTTTGACTTCACGGCCACTCCGCTGTTGAAGAACCGATTCTATCAGTGGGGTACCGAGATGCTCGGATGCTCTGTATCATTTTCTAGAAACCTTGGCCTTCAAATGTTGCCTCCAACTATTTCATACCCGGACGTCCTTGGTATTGCTACCTTTGTCTCTGAGGCAATTCAATTTTTCTTTAAAAATCAAACTCAGTTGTCTTGCACCTAGTACCAGTTTGTGTCTGCAGTGCTTATCAACTTTTCTCATGAAGAGGTCTTGCTTAGGTAACCTTTTCAGTTTCTTTGAGACACTTTGTTTGCCTTGTAAAATGAGATCACAGACGGATTCGTGCCTTCGTCAATGTTGTATATGCCCCAAATTGTGCTCGATATTACGGGAAAACTGTAGCCAGTTTTGCAGCTATTTCTTTGTTTCAACAATCACCGTGAGGACAACTAGCTAGCTAAAATGCTACGGTCTAGTTTCAGTCCAAGTGAAGGATCAACACAAAAACGTGCTAACGATGGCAATACTTCTTACACACAAATGCTGGAAAGAAAATAAATCAAAGGCACACAAAAGGTTTTGGAGGTCAAGGACAATTTTCAGATTATATTCAAGAGAAAGGGAATTTATAAGTAATGAGATGCCTATTTGCTATGTTTGTACAAGTATTTATAGGCTTATTTATCCAGACATGGCTGGAAATACAAGAAAGGTAAACTAAAGCTGCTATCAGGCATGGTGTGCAGCAATGATTTCAGTCAGGCATGCTGCAAAAGCTGTCAGGCATTTGACGAAAGATTAGACCAAAAGGGACTCAAAGAAAATTATGCGTAAAAATAGAAGAATTCTTGAAGGTGAAAAATAACTGGGCTTAAACAAAAGGCGTTCCTTTCGGGGAAAAGAATAGGGAGACTTATCTAGAAGTATGTGCCGACTTCAATGAATCATGACATGCATTTTGGACTGGACGTCTGATCCATATGAGATGTCTAATTCTCAAACTTCGTCGCAAAGGTTCATCTTGAAATTGTCTTGGTCGTGCTCATGACGGGGTATCGAAGACCCTCATTCGGCTAGTAGCGCCTTTTGCGAGTTTTCGCTAACTGACCTCTCTCATTTCTCTACTCACCGTCGCCCTATGGTGCCCATTTGGGTTTTCACCAATAAGACTCTCTCATTTATCTGCTCACTGTCGCCTTACAGTGCCCATTTGGGTTTTCACCAATAAGACTCTCTCACTGTCGCCTTACAGTGCCCATACGGGTTTTCACCGATAAGACTCTCTCATTTCTTTTTCTTCTTTTTTTTTCATTTTTTTAAGATATGACATGCGGAAGGTTTCCCAATGCCCTTGGCATGGGAACTTCAAATATTCTCAAAGATCGACCAGAAGTTCTTAACATGGAAAAAATAGGAAAAGAACCTTGAACTGAGTTACAACTTTTGGAACCGTTTCTACAGAAAAAACCGTAAAATATAACAAACTTCTGCCCCAGTTTTGGAGTATTGGGAATATGGATTTTTTTTGTGATGGGACCGAACCCAGGGTAAGGCTGCCTACTTATCCTTTCGGAATCAGGTCGGACGTAGTTCAATGGCTCAGAAGATTTGTTGTTTGGATTAATTTTTTTTTTTTTTTTTTTTTTGAGTACATAGGTTCCAAAAGCGGGAAATAAAGAAGACAAATACAGCTCAAAAGGGTGAACAAGAGGGTGTTGGTTGAATTCCCAATGCACACGCAAGTGTACGTGGTCGACAAGTAATATAGGATTTTAAGTCCAGATATCGTACCCACAGAGACTTGTGTAAACTTCTTGCTAAATCACTCTAATCGTTATTTAACCAAGCCAATATAANATAAAATCAAGGATGCAACTATTTTATACTAAGATTCTATGAAATAACTAATTATCAAGTGACAAGAATTATTGTTATGTATTCAGTAGAGACAAATATTCCAGGGTTGTGATCTATTCACCACTCGTATTGCATTCTAATTAACTCTCCCTTTCATATAATTCACTCATGGTTGCTAATTAATCGATAAATGCTCTCATAGACTTCTCCCGAAGCACTACTCGCCTATTCTCAATAGATTAACGCCTATATTCCAATGAGATTAATCTATTAGAACGCACTAAGATTACGATGTTTAATTAAGCACGGTGACTAGGTATATTCCTATCCTAACCACAAATCCGCTCCCCTGAAGGGTTAAGATCGCGCTCTCTTCAATTCTTCTCTAATCTATATACGGCTTTCCCAAGCATAACATAGATAGTATATAGAACCTAA